>FN649728.1:2941531-2976305 GCA_000310025.1 Ectocarpus siliculosus | reverse complement strand
CCCCCCCCCCCCCCCCCCCCTCGCTCCACGACCCACGCAGCGCCCAAGCTGAAATTGAAGGACTACACCGTGAGGCTGCCACGCGCATCAAGGGACCAGGACATGAAGCTTCTCCGCCGGGCGGCAAGGGACATCGAGGGAGTCGGGGAATCGGACCCGGTCTACCCGTTGACCGGACCTGCGTGCATCACGAGGAAGGAAGCTGCCGCTGCGCTGCTAGCGCTGGGCGAAGAGCGCGACGACGCGATGGTGGCGGCGGCGAAGGCGGCAGTATCGGAGAGCGGCGATTGCGGTGAAGGCGCCAGGAGCACCATCGCAGACGGTAAGAACAAGCGCTACGGAATGAGCTGTGGTGCATGTAGGGGGGTGAAGGGAGGGAGTACGGTGCGGTGGTACCAAAGTGAGGGCACTCTTGGCTCTATTTGACTGTTGTAGAGGCATGAGAGGCGCTTCTGGTATAGGTGTGGTTCGGAGCGGACATACCGTGGTGCCTCTCGTGCGGTTAGTGTATGGGCTAACCTCGAATCGCTCCCAAGAGTCGCACCCCCTTGCCCCTGGCTGGTTCAGGCTCAGGACTCGCAACCTGTGACTGTACCTTCACTACCCCCTGCAGCTACATCTGGTTGCCTGACAGCGCCGTTTTTTCCGTTGCATACGCTGTGTTGAGGTAGGTTACGTGGTCGGGGACACCACCTCCTGCACCCAACTAGATAGCAAAAGCTGGTACGCGAGACAACCACGTCGTGACAAACGCATCCTCATCCACACCACCCCGACCCACGTCTGTTCTTTGCCAGGCTCGATCCCCCTTGCGATGGGCATCAACCAGCCACTCCTGGCGGAAGCCGAAGCCGACGCCCGCTTGGCCAGCCCTGGCGTAAGCCGTAACCTCACCACGGAAGACCAACGGAGCTCGCTGCCACACCCCGCGCAGCTCTACCACGCCCAGGGCAAGCCGGACTCGAGCGACGATGCCACCGGTGCCATGTCGGCTGCTGCCAAGATTGCCCCCGCTAGAGCCGGAGACGTGGCCGGGTTGGCGGCGGTGGCGGCGGCTAAGGTGTTCTCTCGTGGGGCGGCGGAGGGAGAACCGGTCTTGAAGAGAAGCTTGGCAACGGCCGTGGCCAACGACATCGCCAACAGCATGGAAGTGGCCGGCGGCGGGGGCAAGTGGTGCGACGGCGGCAGCAGCAGCGGCGACAGCGGCAGCGGCAGCGGTGGCGGTGACGGCGTAGCAGGCGGAGGGGTAGGAGGAGGGCAAGGGCCGCGCTTCGAGCCCGAACACGGCGTCGGGGGATCGACTTCGTCAAACAGATACAAGCATGTGATCGGCGATGGCGACGTCGGCGGAGACTCTTCGATGGTTGACCGGCTGGGCAAGATCGCTTGTGTCTGGGGCAGCAGCACCGGACACCACGGGCAGGGAGGAGATGGCGGTGGGAAGGCGAGAGCCGGGTGCTACGGGAACGGAGGAGGGGCTAGCGACGACCAGGCCGAAAGCGACGGAGCACACATCAGTGGCAGTCGCGGCTATAGCGGCGGCTACAGCGGGGTCACTACATCCGATGACAACGACAGCAGCAGCGGCGGTGATGGAAACGGTTTCATCATGACCAGCAGCAGCAGCAGCAGCAGCAGCAGCAGCAGCAGAAGCGGCGACCACGTAGGATACAGCGGCGCTTTTCACCACAAGAGTCGCCCAGACGAAGGCAACGGTTGCGACGGGTCATCGAGCGCATCTTCGCCCTCCTCACCGTCTCGCGATAGCTGCCTGGGGAAGCAGAAGAGGAAGAACAGCAACGACGACTTGGGCGGTGGGGCTGACGTCATCAGCAAAAGGGCGAAGACTGGGGGCCGCTACTGCTCCTACAGCGGCGGCAGCGGCGGCAGCGGCGGCAGCAGAGCCACCACCTTGGACAGCAACGACAGCAGCGGCGGCAGCGGCGGCTGCGGAGGGGGGATCATTTCCGCGAGTAGCAACAGCAGCAGCACCGGCGGCGGCATCGCCTGGGACAACACCATGGACAACGCCGGGGGATGCGACGTGTCATCGAGCGAGCCCTCGCCGCCCTCGCCGCCTTTCGACAGCAGCAGCTTCGGGAAGCGGAAGAGGGGCCACGACGACAACGACGACGACGACGACATGGTCGATGGGAGTGGCTGCGTGGACGTCAACAAGGCGTCCGGCGATGACGGCGCCAGCGAGCGTTGTGCTAAGCGCGTCCGGCAGGCGGCTGGCGGACAGTCCCGGCAACTCCGAGGGTCGCGTGACCGCAGCGGAAAGTAAAGCACCGCACGAAGGAGATTCCGGGTGAGAATCATTTCGTTGGAAGCGTTATACGTTTGAAGAGACAGGCATTGTAGATAGCTGTTGCGGTTTGTGCTTCAAGAAGAGCAAATACTCAACTACGTCAAGGTTTGTACGTTTGTGGGTCAGGAGGTATTGCTGATGACGCTGGAGAAATATATTTTTTGATGTTTCGGAATACTTGGGGCGTCTGTGATTGGCTAATACTATCCACAGCAACGTTTGACCCACCGCCATCTACGCACTTTCCTGTATCTCCCCATCCTCCTGCGACGCGACGCTATGCTCCCTCCCCTATCTCCCGTCCTTTCGTCACAGGAGCAGTCCAACTGACTGCTTGACCTGTCGCACGTTCAAGTGCTGTCTCTGGTGGATGGGATTCGATGGGTGGGTGCCATGCTGATATCGATAGCACCGCGAAGCACCAAGCGTTGGAGCGTTGAGTGGTGGGTGTGGCGGGGCATTTAACTGTTGGTGACGGTTTTGTCTGTCTATGTACTTTGGCAAGTTTTTTTTGTAAGCAAGATAAACACACGGCACGTGGTTTGTTTGTACTGCTACACTCTCTCCTGGTTTACGTCGTGCTTTCTGCACTAAGGCGTAGACGCAAGTATGCCTGCACCGGCATTTGACATGCAAGCGGCATTGTGGGCGGGTGCCAAGCTCGTGTCCATGTGTGCCACGGTCGGGATGGGCTACGGTTATTTTCACACGATTTAACACATGTTCTTGAATGTGTGTCTGTCAGTCACCATTTACTTGTAATAGGGTAGACTTGAACGTTAGGCTCGAAACCGCCTGTCGTCTGCGCTAGCTAGTCATCGATGGGCATGAATGAGTAAACCAGGAAAAACGGAGTGCTTGTATGTACCTCTCATGACTTTCCATGGCATCATCCTAGGCTTGAGGTCTGGTATTGGGTTCCGTGCGGCTGTCTCTGCCGTTGCTTGAAGTGGTTTTGCCTATTTATCTATTTGGCAAGCAGCCACAACTATCTGTTTCGGAGCGTCCCCGCGGGCTGTCTGAAAATACTGTCTGTTTGTTCTTGTCGGTGTTCTACGGTGTGCTGAAAGTTCCTGTGTGGCTCGATTGTTTTGTTGTTGTGCGCTCTTAAGTGAGCCCTTGCATAACCCATCCCATTGATGTGACTCTGTTTCGGAGCTTCCCTCTAACAACATACAACATAGACAGAGTCAAGGTGGCTGTGGCTCAGTTCAGGAATGAATCGTTGTTTTTACGGCGGCATTCCTGCCGCGCTGTCTAATAAGTTGAGGTAATTTGAAGCACATGGTATCATGTTCTTATTGAGTTTCGTGTGTGCGAAGAGTGTTGGTGTTATGAAGGAATCGTCTGTCTGTGGTTTACAGAGTGAAGTAGGCTCTGCGTACAACTATGTATGTATGCATGCTTCTCGAAACGGCTCGCCGTTCAACGTTTTTGAGACATGACATTTGTCTACAGAATTTGGATCCTTTGGGGGGGAAGGATTAATTGTCCCAATAGGGCCGTGCTGTTTGTGGCTAGTGCAGTGAGATCGAAGACCCGTGATGAGATGATGATCGATTGAACCAAGAGAATACGCCGATTGAGAGGGGTAACGTTGAATGTTACGTTCTCAATGTAGTTTTGTCGTAATTCTCGTGGCATTGTGCTTGGACGTTGTGAGTAACATGAAGAAAGGCCCGTGTTGTCGCCGTGCGTGTGTGTATACGGGAAGAGAGCTGGAAGCACCCTTCCTTGCGGTGTCATGCACTCGTCATGCCGCGTTTTTTTGCTGTATCGTTCGACGCTGTGTTGTGCTTTGATGCGTGATAGCGTTTGGCCCCATTGTTGTTAGAGGTTTGCAATCAGAATCGGCTGTTTGGGCTGATTTCTGTTGCTCCTGTTACGGATGGAGTGCAGCAAGGATTTTTTTTCTCAGACGCTGCCATCGTTGTTCCTTTGATCGTGCGGGGTTGCCGTCTACATATTGGTCACCTGTTTGGGCCAATTCTGTTGCTTCTGGTGTGGGAGGATGAATGGACGCGTGCCATGAAACAGATCCAACCTGTTGTGGTGATCCTTCCACGTCTTGTCTCCTTTAATCGCGAAGCGTGTCCAGCGCGAATCGGTTCTAGTACATGGACGTGGTTCAAGGTAACGCCTCGGGGGATGATAGGACAGGGTGATGGGAAAACCATTCGCGCAAAGCCTGTCGCCTTCATGGTGCATTTCAGTTCGTTTTTGGAACAACTTCAATCCGAGCCTGAATTGTTTAGAATTTTGGGGGGGGGTAACTTTTGTTGAAGCTGGGTCGTGCTGTACCTCTACGTGTAGAGAGAGGACAGTGTTTTTGTTTTTTAGAAAACGTCTTGCCCGGCTGAACCGGGCAGCAGGGGGAAGCAGTCGTAGGCAGTAGAGAGTCTGAGAGACACGCTTTTGCTTCTTGTTGGGCTTGTAGGTGTGCTCAGAGACGGGGGCACTGGGAGGGCGGCGAGGGAGGGTTGCTGTGCTGGTTTGCAAATTTTTCTTCCAAAAAAAAGTGGCTCAGGAGGGCTGACGTGTTATTAGTCTTGGGAGAGGCGTTTTGATGTTGTTTCGCTGACGGAGGAGGAGGGGGGTTGCCTCTTTGTATTGCTTCTGGGAAACAAAACGTGAACAAAATACTACGTGTAACTTTGAACTTTGTCGTGACAGGGGGACAAACCTTGGGTATCCCTAGCAGTGAAATATCACAATATGTGGCGTGCTGGCTGTGTCCCAAGATAGATAGCGATCTTGGATGGGGGTGCGGCGTGTCATTGACGATAACAACTCTTAACATCTGGCGTAAGGAAATCGAAGTTGGTCGATGGGGTCGGGGTGTTGCAGTAGGTATTCCTCCGTTCTTGGCCGATCTCCATGTTTGGGGTGCCGAGCACGTGGAATTTTTGGAACAGGGAATATTGGGTTTAGGTTGACCAACATTTTGGACGAACCTGTAGGTCAATTGGTATGGGTTGGGCACTCAAGATGGTTTCTAAGGGGGGAATATCAAAGGACGGGCACCCATTGACGTTGTTGTACGGTGTGGTGGTTCCACCGCCGCAAAGAAAGCTGTAAATACTCGAGTTCTCTTATGCGAGCGCTCATCCGACATCACAGTTCTTTCTACAGAACAATATCCTCACAGTTCTTTCTACAGAACAATATCCTCTGTTTGTCGCTCTTTGTTCTACTTTTCTTGTACTCTATACGAGGTTTGTGCTCACTTTACTCATCTAGTTGTATTTTAAGTACGTGATATAGTCCAGGGGGGGGGGGCAAGGGGATGGGGGGGGCCCTAATTGGGGGGGCGTAATTGGGACTAACCCCCAACAGTAAAAACTTGTACCCGGTGTTCTTGTCTCGTCTTGGGAAGCTTGCGGCTTGTTCTACATTTCCTCGTGCTTTAGGTACTGGCTTCCCGGCCAGTGTTTTTGAGCTAAGGCTAACGCCAAAATGAGGACCGAATCACGGCGAATCCAGATCCACCGACCGACGCGCTGCAATATCACCATCTTCAGTTCGGGAAATGAGTCCCCCGTATTTGCGCTTGCTTGTCTCAAGTTTCTTCGCCGATCCAACGACCTAAAGTCGAGTCAAGCCGCAACTGGACAATCTGTTATAAGCGGAGCAACTACAACATGACGAAATTTGCTACCCCTGAACAGAGCAAAGCAGCTTGTTGTTCGTGCTGCATGCCTTCAACGCATACTATTCTCTCCATTACTTCATTGGCTACCCGTCGATCGCAGTTGTTTGGTACCTGCCCCATGGTCTTGCGTTGTCTCTAACTGAGAGTTCCGATAGTCAATCAAACAGAAGAAATCTCTCTCTGCAGCGCATGCCTTCATTTCTAGCACGAGAAGTGGAACACACTTGTACATGCACACAAGTACCAGCCACCGTGTACTACAGTACAATTCGAACTCCGAGTACAAACGAAAAGTTTCGAACAAAACGTCCATGGCAACCATTAAAAAACGCACCACCATCGAAAAACAGAGCTGCCAACGAGAGAGATGTTGACGATGCCGATTGACGCAGCGGTAGCGGAAGCAGCCAACCGGCGAACATCCTTCATCTCTCTCGGGAGGGATTGGCTCGCCGCGCTCTTGCAGGCGAGGAAGGCGTGTTCCTCCTCTCCGACACCCTCGCCTCCAACCGCCTCAGCTCGTCGACACGCGGGCTTTCACTGCGTGAGGACAACCCATCCACTAGGAGCGCGGCTGCTGTGTCTTTGGTGCCATTCCGACCCCTGCGCGGTCGTCCAGAGTCGGTGCGCACGGATTTTTTATGAACGGGCAGGGACGGAAGTTGCTGCTGCTTGCTGCAATGGACACCGCCCTCTACAGCTTTTCGATTCCTGGAGTCATTAACCTCCATCCTTTTTAGCCCCCTGCACTCGAACCATGCGATAGTAATTTCCAGGAGAAGCTCCATGACAAAGAGTCCCTATGAGTCGCACTGGCTCATCTACTCTAGCTTTGTAAGGGGTTTTGCGTCCATCGTGCTCAGTTAGCCAAAATATAGGTCTGGGTCTGGATCTAAGTGTGGACGGAATTCAGACCGGAACAGATCCCGCGTGAAAGGCATGGACAATATATATTCGGATTCCCACAACGCTTTGAGTGCAGGATAGCTCAAGTTCCATCTCGGAGAATGACCCACGTCAGCTTTGCGTACTTGTACACAAGGGAAAGACGAGCACCCGAAAATGAAGAATAACGGCAGAACCCCCTAAGAGCCAAGACAGACGTCGGGTCCATGATAGAACCAAATGTATAAGGACCCAATACCTTTGATACAAACATCAATGACGCATGAATTTTTTCCAGGTGTTTTTCCAACCCAACGGGGAGCAAATGAAACAGTACTTCTTGAAAACAGGCGGCAGAGAGTAGTCTCTCTTTGGGTGTGGCTTGCAAGTTTGGCACTCACCATGGACACATTAATAATGGGGGTTTTATGCGATTACGTGCGTACTTGCCTTGGGTTTCTCTCCTCCGCGGTTTTCCGTACCACATCCTGGCTGCTTGTGTGCCTTCTTCTTTCGTCGTTGGAGGTAGACTTTTTCGACAGAGCGACAGCAGAGTGCGCCGCCTGCAGGGCTTCAAGAGCAGCCCGCAGGTGCGCACTCTTGCTGCTGCCTTGGTTGCGGCGGGGAGGCTCTTTCGCCGTCATTGTCGTCGGCGTCTCCTCCTGCAGTTTGCGTATGATCATCGCCACGTTATTCTCATTTTATTTACCGTTTGCCGGTTGCCGGATCTTTGGATGTTCTGATTGATTACATTATTTTTTGTCTTACCAGTTTGATGCTCCGTTGAGCAGTCGGCACGACGCACGGGTGCGACTCGCCTTAGTTCAGGACTTGCACGACTACCGCTCGCTGTCAGGAATGTGTTTGCACAATGTGTGACAGGAGGATCGTCCTCGACAGACGTTGGGAAGGTTGTACCCTTTGTGAAAGGGACCTCCTCATTACCCCCCCCTCCCTTTTCCCACCGCCCCTCGGTGTTTGCCATCGGGATTGGGTTTTCGTCGCTTGGCAACGACGTTGTAAAACAAGCCGATCACTTCGTGAACTCGGCAACCAGGTTACCGTTTTTTTTACCTTTGTTTTGTTTTTGGCGGTAACCATAATGGTGGTCGAGTAGATCATGTTGTGCGGGGTCGAGAACCCTCACTCCGCACAACGGGGGATGGTTGCACCACGTTGTGTTAAAATGGTCAAGCATCCTCGAGGGAGTTACACAGTGCTTATAACTGTCTCTGGAAGTGAAAGCACCAGAAAATAAACTAAGTCATACGCAGCTGTCATCCGTACGCAAGCAAGTAAGCACAAGATGCAGATCACCCTTAGCAGGATGCAGCGCACCCTTCATGCGACTCGCCGAATACCTCACGGCGCTTCGCGCTTGGTGATGTGAGAGCCTGGTCCGGTGAGAACCCGGCATGCTCCGTCCCGGCTTTGTAGGGATGCGAGGTCAATGGTCAAACGACTACGGCATCCACGACTATGAGTACACCCCCCCCCCTTTTCCCAGCACTCTTTTTGGTTGCTAGGTAAGAAGCAGGCTTTTATCACCGGAACCCGACCGACTGGCGGCGAGTCGATTCACTGCTTCACAATCGTCTGTTTGGTAAATACACGGGTTCCCTACATCCGACACGCCCGTGATTAATTCCCGCAAGTACGTACAAACAAGATTACGAGGCACGACGTGCATATCCAGCACCTGAGGGAGAAAGAAACGGACGAGTTCTTACCCGCCGCGCGGCTTGGGCTGCCGCTACGCCAGCAACTCGTCGGTAGTAGACCCCGCGTCGCCAGGCCTGTATTCGCGTGGCCGCCTCGTCAGGCTGAAGCGACAAAGGTTTCTGTTGCGTGAAAAACAACGGACGGCAACAAACGTCGGGTACAGGTAAGCGGGCGAAGCGATGTCTGCGAAAGATTTCCGAGCGCATCGTGTACATGCGTTCATCCCCGATACGCATGTCCGAAGCAAGAGGGCCACTGACCGTGGTGGGGAGGTGGCCTTAAAAGAAAGGTCGCGTGTCCCCAACGTACATCGAGTACGATTCCCTCGTTTCACATCCCCGGGTGTCTACCCTAAAGGGAGAGTTGATTTACCAATCCTTACCGCAGGTCGCTTCAGGACTCTTCGATGCCATTGAGCAAGTTTAGCCTGTACTATGTAGCGGATCGAGTCTCATACGTGGACGACGGGGACGGCACCAGCAACCCTTTGCAGAAACCACACGATGCTTTGATGTGACTGCTTATATTGATGTGACTGCTTACATTCTGTATTCAAGCAACGTCAAAGGAACATTCCTGTGTTTGTATCATCGTTTCTCGGGAGTCGCCTTCCTCCATAAACAAACATGAACAAATCCGGCCGAAAAAAAAGGATCTCGATCAGAACTATCTACCCATACTTCTTGCCCTAGAATCAAACGTACTTCGACATGCACTCTCAATCAGCGCATTCAATTCGGCCAAGCCTCTCGATTCTTCGCTGTGGTGTCAATCCTATTTGTTAGTGCTGTACCGGAACAGCTGAGTCGTATTTTAAACTTGCCTCGCGCTGCGTCTCGCACTCACTGTTCTCATCGTTGCCATCTCGAGGTAGTAGGAGACGTCTTGATCCCCTCCTCCTGTTCGCTCTCGTTGTTCTTGCTCCTCTCGCTGCTCTCTCTCTCTCTGCTGGATGCGCGCAGCTCGATGCCGCACGGCAAGAGCGATGCGGGCCTGAGCTTGCGCGCGTCGAGTGTGTCGCACCCCCCTCACTCTCTTGGAAGCTATGAGTCGACGGACGTGAACCTGCACTGCGATCGCAGCGGTCTGTGGTGTGCGGACGGGCGATGCAATCAACACAAGAGGAGAGCGGGTATTGTTCACAGCGCTTTCAACAGCACGAGGCAGGGAGTGAGAAAACAGGGAACCGAACTCCACGACAACGTGCCGCAGACTAACACAGCTTTCGTTTGGTTGATGTCCGTTGGATGCCGCGATGCCGCGAACAGGGTGAATTACATTATTTGTCCAAATGACAACACACGCTGGTGGGTCGGATAGATGTGCGTGTGCCGGCGGATCTCGCTACAGTCCTTTGCTTCTTCGCCCAAGAGGAAAATGTATACTAGAGCGGGCCGTACAAAGCTCTTACGTACATGCACATAAGGAGAGAGAAGCGTGCAACAACGAAACTGCGCAGATATGCCCCGTCCCATACATGGCATGTACTTACCTCCTCCCGCAGCTGGCTTGCTAGGGCTCCAGGATCCCCCCGGAGAGACATTTCATGTCGGTCCTGACGAAAAGAAGAGAGGGGAGAAAGAACGGTGTCACCGCCGTCGCCGCCACCGCCGTTGCCACCACCGCCGCATAAAGTGGGGCATAAAGTGGGGGGAAGTGTTTTTGGGTGATCACGGGAGACAGGTGGCGGGCGAATGCACACGCATAATCATGTGCATACACAAGATGGAGAACGGTGGTATCGGGGATACTGAAACAGGGGGCTCGGACAATCTACAAAAAGAACGACACAAGAGAGTTTCGGTGTTTGGCTCCATCGTTACGGGATCCTGTGATGTCTTGTCAGGTGCCTTTCGAAGCCAAGCCAGACACACGGTGGGCGGGGACTACGATACTTGCTGCTGGCCCTCTTCCTCAAGCCATGGATAGAGCCCAACGCTCAGACAAGTGTTTTTTTGTCTCTGTCCCCGTTCGTCGTACTTGAAGTCGAGAGAGGCGGCCTGCTTCTCTCTCCCTCACCCTTTCCCGTCTGTATTTGACGTCCCTGAAGAACGTCTGGACGACGTGGGCGGCGCGGTTCCTCGACCTTTCCTCCGCTACCCGCCGCAGGCCCTCGGCGCGCCTCAGGCGTCTCGCGGTGCGCATGTCCGCCTTGGCCCTACACCTGCGCCAGTTTCGCCAAATCAACCGTACCGCGCGATCGCGGTCGTCCCGCAGCCCGCGGACGTACCGTCTCGCGCACAAGGCCAGTAACGCCGCCTGGATCCGCGCCGCCGCCCGGCGACGGACATCCGGGGATACCCCCGGGTCTGGAATGATTACCCTGCCGCCGCCGTTCCGGCAGAACGGGCGGCGCCTGGCGGTGGGGCGGACCGCGAGCGCCTTGGCTCGCGCCCGGGCTGACATGGTGGAGGAGCTTGCCTGGAGGGAAGAGGAGGTCGTGGACCGGTCCCCGGGAGGAGCGGCGGACACAGCAGTTGTGTCGGCGGTTCCCTCATTAGTCCCGCCCAGCCTCGTCGTGGACGTTTCAGATCCGGTGCCGCTTTCGAGGCACTGCGATCGGGAGGAGGGCAGCGGCGCACGCTTTCCCTTTTCGTTGCGGTTATTCGTGTTGTTGCCGTCTCTAGGTACGCTCTGGGTACATCGCGAGGGATCGCTGCTTCCTTTTCCCGCTCCAGCTATCGCCCCGTCCGTTGCCTCGCGATGCCCATCTACCGAGACACGCACCCCTCCCCTGCTGCTACCGCCGCCGCCGCCCCTGCTGCCGAAAGCCGCCAACGCTCGGCGGTGGCCTAGCCGCGCCGCGCCCGCCCGACCCCTTGCAGCAGCGGCGCCGGAGCAAATCACGGCGAGCCCTGGACGGCCACCGCCCCTCGCGGGCGCCGTGGACACCGACCGAACGAACGGAGGCCTCTCTTCCTCCCTACAGCACGGCGACATTCCCATCATCACACAAGAGGAGGACTTCAACAACGACGGTGACCACTTTAGCCTTGTCGCGCCGACGTGCCTGTCCACCAGCGCGCCTCTGAGCCCCTCCCTGACACTCCGCTCGGCCAGCGACTCCATCCTGAAGGAGCAATCTTTCTCCGGAGTGTGCAAGATCCCTTCCGTGCGCCTGGCGTTGGAGAGGATCGCCCGGGCGCTCGACGTGAGCGCTTGTTCGGACGCGGCCTCGCTCCGGAGCACCTGCGCCGCGGCCAGGGCTTTGGAGCGGACCGATTCGTGAAGCTTGGGGACGATGGGCAGGTCGAGGCGCCCTCCTCCCGCCCACTGCAGCTCCTCCTCTTCGTCCGTTGACAGCTGGTGCGGGATAGTGTTCTCGTCGTCCGAGTACCCCAGGCCCGGCGGGAAAAGCGGAGACTCGACCGACGTTGACGCCGAGCGGAGGCTGCCTTCCGCCGCCGCCGCCGTCGAAAAAGCGCTCCTCGCCACGCCCTCGGTGACAAAAATTCCACCCCCACCATCCACGCCATCGCGTTGATCATCGGTGACCAGCAACAACGGGCTGGTCGTCACCACGTTTTCGGTTGCCGATTCTGATTTTCGCTGCCGACCTTCGTCGTTCGCGTCTGCATCCGCCATGGGCGGCGCCGACTGTTGCTGCGGCGTTAGCACCATCGGCTTTGGCCGTGCATCACGACCCTTGATGTCGCTGTCGGGATCGCGGCCTTGTTCTCGCTCTTGTTTGCTTTGCCCGCGAGGCAGAGGTGCAGAGACATCGCCGCTGGCGGACGTACGTCGGTGTTTATCGTCGTCGTCGTCGTCGCTGTTCGCTCGGGATCGAGACCGAGAGCGCGACAGGCGTCTCTGCCCGTTGCCTGTGCCCCCAGAGCGCTGGTGTTGCTGTTGCTGCCGTCGCCGCACGGCCGCCTCCTCACGACGCTCCTCGCGCTGCCGTCGCAGATCCTCGCAAACGTTGAGCCCGTTCGGAGGGATGAGGAACGGATTGTCTCGGACCGAGAAGCCAAGCCAAGCGGAGACCGGAGCGGACTCGTCAGCGTCATCGAGAAACTCTAGATCATGAGCCAGCTTGGTGAGGTAGTTGTGGCCCTTCCAGAGGAACACAGGGGCCGGGTTGCTGTCGTTCTTGCCGACGAAAGGCCGAGGGACGGTTATCGACCGCGTGAGTGCGTTGTCATCGTCCTCATCGCGAACGTCGTGTGGTTCATGGTGGTGCATGCTCTCGGCTGCGCTGCTGCGGCGCTTGAGTCCGGCTTGTTGTCCCTCCGGCGAAGCGTCAATAAGCCCCGGGTGTTCTCTCTGGCTGTGCCTTTGCTTGTTGCCTTGAAGGTGCCCTTCTTCGTCGCCACGGTAGACTATACCGATATCATGATCATGTTCCTGAAACTCTGCGGGCGATTCCAGGAATCTCGTCATTCCGTTGGACCGAACCAGGGCTGATTCGCTAGGGTGCATGCGACGATACCCTGGTTTTCCGGACCCAAGGAACGTCGTCTGTGGAAATAGCCAACAACACGTACGTACGTGCGGCTTAGTAAAAGTAGTGTACACATCAAGGATGAAAGAGGAATTCCGCGGTCACTCCAAACAAAGCTTTACTGAACCGACTCTTGTCGATCGGACTACCTCGGCAAAGGTTACCAAATCCACCGCTGCTCTTTGTCTCTTTCCATGAGGGAGAGTGGGTGGCCAATGGATACGTTGGCTTCATTCTACCCAATGTCAGGGAAATATACATATATCCCTCCTTTAATGCGGAATGTGGTGGTGCCATAGCTCTGCTAATACATGTCTCACCCGCCACTCGGACACAGCTTTAACCGTGTCGAACGACATCGCTCGAAGGTGCGCCAGCACCACCCTAAGCTCCTGCTGCTCCGAGAGGAGAGTTTTTCTGAACCGTGCATCCCACCGCATCCCGCAGAAGGCCGCGAGTGGCCCAAGACAAAGGGTAAGCTAGCAAGAAAACTGAACGAGAGTGTCGACGAGAACCTTTCCCTGATCATCGTCAAATTTTAGCGAGGGATTGTTCAACGACCACCAGGGCGTGTGCACGTCCCAAACTTCACAGGGAACTGGTTACCGCTGTAGCGTCGAGGGAGTGCGAGAAGAATGAACTTTGTCTTTGCCAGACTTCAAGAACGCGTCTTGTCTGAATCCGGAAAAGCGCAAATGTGTCCTGCTCATCCAATGCAGAAAACTGGCTATGGGTTCGTGGCCCCCCCTTGTCCTCCCTGCCGGGGGAAATCAGAAGTACGGGGGGTCGTGCATGGTTTACTACATCTGAAATAGAGACACATTTTCCACTACACAACAAAAACAAACCTGGTAGATCGCGTGGAACACACCGCCACTTCGGGAGGGGACTTCCCGTAGTGCCAACGAAACTTGGCCTCCCACCGCAAGAGCTCTTGGAGTTTGCCACATCGGCGGCGGAGTCTTCGAATCAACCTTTTGAGAGTCACGATAAGCCTGCCCCGAGGAGAAGAGAGAAGGGAAAGGAGAGACGGATGTGGAACACGCAACGCGCAAGCGCATGGTAACAGATGCATTCAGGGACGTTGAAACCGGTCTATCGCATGTATCGCAACCGACGACGACACTGGTCGGGGCCGCCCTCTCGGAGTTTCCCTCCCTGCTGGGGGTGTTGGGTGGCGACAACTCGGCACACACCGGGCATCAGTCGTCTCACGTGTTGTGTTCATCAGTCCCTCAGCCACTGTTGGTCAACCCACTCCGAGTTACATGGCGCAAGTACTTGGCGACCAAGGTGAAGTAAAGGATAGCACCGGCTGATGCAGTAACTCGTTGCATAGCCCCGTCCAGTGTGCGTTGTTGTATGCATACGGCACTCACCGTTCCCTAACCAGTATGGATTTCAAAACGTCTAGTTCGGTTGTAACACCGGCAACTCGCGATCGAGGTTCACTCGTGCGTGGCCGGACGTCTTGCCCCAGCAGCGATCTTGCATCCCGTTCCTTTCTTATCTGTGTTAAAATAGTCGTTCGAGAAGTTGTGGAATGACACAGGTAGAAGGGGCGGGGTTTTTAACAAAGGCCTCTACTTTTGATGGCAGTAGAATATCGACACCCGGGTCACAAGGAATAGGGTATCACGATTTTTTAGCCTCTCCAATAGTATTGCGCGGCGTTGGAAGGGCCTCGCCTATTAGTGTAGTTGTAGTAGCTTAGACTCTTGTAATTGTTCCTCGTAGGCCAATGCTCAGTATTTTTGCAAAACGACACTATACGTAGGAGGTGCGAAGAAGTTTCCGCGCGCTATTTCCGAATGACGTCAAGTCCATCCGGCCCTTCCACTTCGACCACATGCCCTAGGCACAAGGTGCAGAGAAATACCCGCCACCACATGTCCGCGGCAACCCGATTCACCACTTCTTCGCAATGCAAAAACAAAAATGTGCGTTTTTGCCCGCCTCATGGGATACGCCGTGAGCGCACTGGCTCCCTGGCCTCTGCGTCGCGAGAGTACAGACAGACGCAACAAGACGGTCGATGGCGGGATGGCTTGCTCGTGAGGGTCTTTCGTGTCTTGGCGTGAGGGATCAACCAACCTGCCTTCCTCACCTTGGCTTTGTGGCACGTTTTCATCTTCTGTGCCCCTTCCACGGCATGGATGACGTCCCTGTACACAATCCCGGCGCGGGAAAGCGACGGGTCGATGTCGCACATTGCCCGCATAGGCGCGAGGGCGGTGCCCCACGGCTCCAGCGACCGTTCCGCCGGGTTCAGCCTCAGGGAAACCCCGCCGTGTGCGTCAGGAATTCGCGGGTAGACCACGCTCGACTGCACGGAGGGTGGTTTGTGTACGTTGCCCGCACTACCAGCAGTGCAGAGGTCGCCATTTTCACCTGCGTCCCCAGGAGATATCCATCTTCCAGCCACTGCGTCTCCCTCAGCTGCTGTCGCTGCGGCTTCCGCCAGTGCCGTCTCGTCGATTTCCTTCTCATCGCTGTTTCTGCCGGAGTGCTGCTTGTGGTGTGCCCGCTTTTCGCCCGATCGCTTGCTGCCGCTGCGAGCGGACGAGCTCTTGGCGTTGATCGCAGCCCGAGGCCTCCACGGCACCGGCGCGGACCGAACGGGAGGGATTCTAAACGAACTAGCCACCGCGAACGAACCGCTAGTCTCGCATAGACTCGTGGAGCTCGGGCCGAGGCTTGGGCCTTCGTCTAGGGAAACCGTGGGACCTATCGAAAATTTGACGCGTGTATTGCTGCCACCACCACCCTCGATCACCCCGCTGGGTAGATGGCTTGATGTCAAGTTGTCGCCCGGCCTTGCATCGTTCCGGCCCGTAATAGTGCCACATGCGCCGTCGGCACCCCCGTCTCGGTCTCGAACGAGAGACCGATCAGTGCAAGGAGTCTCATCTCGTGGCATTGGGTGCCCACAACGAGGCGGAACCTCCCCCGGCTGCAAAATGGGAGCTACGAAATCAGCCGGAGAACCCTTCTGGGGCGGTACTTGCTCTGCGACCTTTGGCGATACGGCTGCGGATATCCGGTGACGCTTGCTCTCGCGGCTACCCGCCGCCGGCGTGTCAACAGTGCGTGGTTTTCCGCCTCTTGCCGATTTTCTTGACAGCAGGATGCCACTTGGTGCTTCGTGTGCGAAACCGGCAGCGCGGCGGGCTCGCAGCTCCCGCAAACGTTCGGTTTGATGGAGTCGTCGCGACAGCCTTCCGGGTCCGAACCTGTGAACGAGTCCAGCACACAGCAGCAGCCGATCAACTTTCGCCACCAACCCATCCATGCACTAGAGTTGGGTGCGTCAAAACGGTTATTGTGTGCCAATCTGGGTTCCGAGTTGGATACCTTGTACATGCATGTCTATCTATCTTGCCGCCGTCGCGTGCTTCGTACCGTGTGTTCTTGGATGAACAAAAAACAACCATCCGCACCTTGCTGGTGTCGTTGTCTGGACTTGAAAACCGCTCTGAAATCGGAAATCATCCAGTGAGATACTTCGAAATTACGTTGAATAGGTGGAGAGACTCACACACAAGGGCCTGCCGCTGAATGGTTCGTAAGACATAACATTCCTCCAGGCTAGAAGATTAGCGAGGCAGGGCCTATCATTCCACTCCGACGTTGAGTCAACAATCAAGATATACTACAAAAGCTACTATACACACAGATTAATAACTAAACCCCAAGTTGCGCGAAGACCAAAAGAGCTAAATAAACCGGTTGTAGGAATTGTATGTGCGTGGGACAATGGAACTCTCTCACACCTGTTGTGCTACGGCATCATGTACAACCCTCAATGAACTGCTTCAAGTGTACCTAATCCTCGTACCTATCGCTTGCCCCGTCACAGGCGACAGCGGAACGTCGAAACTTGAACATGTTTATGTTCTTGTCTGAAAACTGGTCAAGTGTGGCGGTGTTGCGACAGGGCACAGCGGCGTTCGTGTCAGCATCATTATCATGGAGTGCCCCCACCCCATCGCCAAGCTCGAACAGACACACAGGTATCGTGTGCGTCGGAGCAGTCAGCATGCCGACCTTCCCTGGAGGGTCCCTTGACGTGACAAGCAGCAGAGCAGCAGAGCAGCAGAGAGAGCGTTCGCGAAGCGCGGGGGAACCAAGTGCGGCGGAATTTCAGAAGGGTGCCACTACTTCGTGGAGGCGTTTTTTCGGTTTCATCGCGAAATGCCCGACGGCCCTCGGCCGCCCGCCCGACATCGATACCCTAGTCCGGCTTTGGTCATGCCGGCAACGCATCATCCAGAGGTTGCTCACATGGGTCAAAATAGTCGTGGTACTGCCGGGGTGTACGAGCTTCAGCTTCGACGAAAGCTTTTACAACAACAGCTTGGAGTAGTCGACGACAGGTGTCAGCGAGTGGCCAAGGTGGTCGCAAAAAAGCATTTGGCGCGGCTTTCCCGCCAAGAAAAATTGGGGCAACCGCCGAGTCCTGGCAGAAAGGATGGTGCTGATAGAAGGAGAAAGGTCATAGGTAACCCAGGTGAACTGCCGTCGATACGTGTGGTAGGAGGAGGAACCCGCGAGCAAGATATTGGGCTCCTCGTAGGGGGTCACTCGACTAAGCGACTTCAGCAGGACCTGTTGAAGGCAGCGCCGTTCAGGAAGGGCGGTTCCATCGACCACACTAGGAAAAAGCAAATACTGCAGGGCAAGCAACGGGAGATAGAAAGACAGACTGCGCTCGAGAAGAAAATGCGACCAGCCAGGAAGGGGTTGAGCGTGAGAGACGAAGTGGCTGCCGTGCCGTCCGCGTTTCCGGACAGATATCTCAGAGGAGAGGTTCCTTGCTCCAAGCATTGCTCTGCTGGTGAGAAAATAACCACGACTGCCTACATAGGGCGTTTTGGAACTACCCCGGATTGCATAGGATACCAAGCTCCAGGTCGATTTTCAAAGCTCAATGTTGTAGGCAACAGCAAAAAAACGGTGACGGTGCCGAACATGGAGGTGTTGCTATCTTCTCGTCGAGAGCTTCCCGAAAGCATACCGTTTGATTGTGGCATATCCTCTTCGTCGTGGAGTAATCGAGCTCGGGATTCGAACTGGGGTATGTGGTGGCTTATGCAACCTACGGCATCTTGCATGAGCTGCAAGCCTTCTTCTGGGGTAATGACCATCGTCCGTTGTGGATGTGTCCACGCGTGGTGAAAATGCATGTGCATACGGAAGTATGCGCGTCGCACGTCGGATGGAAATCAATACCCCAGCCGCCATTGATTGGTGGCGTCCGCTTGTTACAGGTGTTGTAGAGGGTAAGAAAAACCATTCTATCCTTGCATGAATTCTGTGAAGAATATTGCCTACAATAGTAGCTGCATGAAACTACATATTGTATGGGAAGTGAGTTTGACAGGGTGACTGATTTTCGAGGAGGCGTTATCGCTAAGGTGTTATACCGCATTTTGCGCTGCGGCGGTGTGATTGACTGCACTTTGCAAGCACTGCCGCTGTTGAGTGCCAACATTGCCGCCTCCGTCCCTTCTTCGCATAATTCAGCAAGCGCATTGGTCTGGGTCTGTCCTCTGGAGCAGCTGGATTATGAGTACTACTTGCCGATGTTTTTCGATGGTATCCGCTGCCTTGAAGAACCATGCATGACCCTAGCGAGACAGGTTAGTGCTTACCCACTGTGAGGGTAAAGGGGCTCAATCGGCGCCTTAGACCACTCAATTGTCTGTTTTACCTCGCAACAGAAAGACGTTTAGGTTATCGATTTCCGGTGCCAACGTTTCTCCTAGGGTAGGCCCCCCTTGCCATATGCTATGCTGATTGTAGATCAATATGTATGGTGTCTCTTCTATTCACGCCCCAGTCTTTCTGATGCAGAGAGTTCATGCATATCATGCTTGCATTGCTCAGGTCCCAGTTTTTCTGATGCGGAAAAACGTAACGCATCTTGTATGACGGGATCGAACCTGCGACCTTTCTTTCTTGGGGTCAAAGGGATTCTACCGCTGACTATACTGTATGTAGGCTAGCTGCCTGCTATACATTCTACGACTCTCTCTTCCTGATTCTTGTGTTCTTGAAAGTAACGGTGAGTAGTTCTGAAAACAGCGGAGAGCTCTGGCGTCATTGATCACACCTGAGTTGTCCATAGTAATCGACGACTCAATAGCTCTGAGACTTGATGAGTTGTCGTGGCGAGTCCCCCAACGTTTACAAGACACCATGAACCTCCACGAAATGCATCAGCCCATGTACGGCAACCTCCATGGCATGTGAATGAGGCGTACGTAGCCCTCCACAACAGATTCATGAGACATCGGGAGCCTCCATGATTCGAGACGCTCATGATAACTAGGTGCAAGCGTAAGCGTAAACATACGAAAAACTACACTTGTGCCGCCTATGCAACCAACTCAGGGTGTGTCTGATCTTTTGAGCGCGGCGCGAGGCTATCCCCAGCGCATCCTGCCATCATTGCCGAATATCATGAGAGCCCTGAGGGTGGCCATCTCGTGCAAGAATCCGGGAGTGATTATATTCGCTTGCAGTGCTCTACGCCAGCTTGCCACCGGAAACAAAGAGGTTCGTTCGTGCAGCTAATGACAACCAACCGTTTGAGAACAACGAGTCTCGACGATGAGAATCTTCTTGTACCGCTAAGGCTATTCGATTTGCTTGCAGTCTCTACCGATAATTCTCATTGCACCACTCCGACGCTGTTCGTCTTCGGTTTCATGAATCATATGACAAGTTGATGTCTAAATTTCCCTCGCAAAATGAATCTTCATGCTCGGTAGGTGACTGGTCATCGACTTTCATGTACCCCGTGCTACTCGTGAGTTAAATCCCACTGGTCACCGTCATGAAGGAGCTTTCTGCCGAAAAGAATGGTCACCAACCCGTACAATGCTGGCCACGATTGCTTATGGCTATCGCTTGGACCTTGATCCTCGCCACCAGCTCCCGTCAACGGCGTATAAACGACCCAAAAACCATGCGGCTCTGAAACAGGTCGGCGAGGCTTTGGTGGGGTATTACAAGATGTTCTTGCACGTCTTCAACTTGTTCATGAACTGCACCAAGAGCACCGGGGACAAGATAGACTACGGGCAGCGGTAAGAGCTTTATGTGGTCGGAGCAGTGAGGTGTGGTTCTACGACATCGGTAGCTCGGCGGCTCTCGATCGATGCTCACGGTTGACGGGACTTGGCGAGATCACACCATCATCGTCAGAGCTCGTTCGCAGTATCACACCGCTGTGAAAAAATTGCAGGCCAGACAACAATCAATTGCGCACCCTGATGGGTCCATCTTGAAAGCTTACTTCTAGCAGTATTGATCCCCACGCTCTGCATGACACCTTGGCTCGCTCTAGCAAACCTCGGGCTAGGCTGCGCCTTGTTCTCACAGAAACATCGGTATCCTGCTGTTGTCGGTGGCGATGGCGTTATCATTCCTCAGGAATAGCCAAGACGTTGGTGAGGCCGTGTCGTGCACGGTGGAGACGTTAGAGCGCAACGGTGGAAAGCACGCGTTTGCCCACATCAAGCACTGCATCCCTACGTGTGAGTAAATACATCTCTATCGTACCTGATGCGCACGTGCAATGCCAGCTCTGACTTTGCGAAGCTATGGTGTTAGGCCTCTCTGTTGTTGTAGATTCGTGTAGAATTTTTGCTGTCCATTTGTGGGTCATGCTATCGTTGCATACAACGGGGGCTGGTTAATGCCGCGACAAAACGCCATTTTCGGCCACACGGTTAATGGAGCCGATGCTTCAACGTCAAATTCGCGACCCATTCCGCTCGTTTGGGAGATACAAAGGAAGCGAAGAAACCCGCGTACGAACAACCCCACGAAACTGACATTCCTCTCTCCTTCTGCTCCTTCCCACTATGTCGACCACTCGGTTCTTTGGTCGTCTAATCGACTGCTGATGATGACGACAACGACAGATCAAACTTGCGTGACATAACGCAGCGCAACGCGGTCAAGCGTGGCACAGTTGACGTAACTGAGCGTGGGTCCTACGGATGCAACTGCCTGGGCCCAGCCGAGTTGGAAGAAAACATTTTTGGTCCTACCGCGGGGGGGGGTCTGCGTTGAAATAGACTCAATAACGGCCTAGGTACAACTTACCGCGCACCTTCGCTTGTCCAGTTGCCTGGTTTTCGTTTCTTCGGGTCTGTTGATGACTGGCGGCATGTAGCATTTAGTTCTTTAGCTCAGGTTAAAATTTCTGATTGAGGTTCCTTCCTGGCGTGTACGACTGACTACGTAGACTAATCGATTGTGTGACGGGGCTTTTTCGTTTGTGTGATTGCGACATATGAGGTCCTGGCGCGATGACGTTTGTACGAGCTATTTCGTGTAGCGTATGTGTACCAAGGATACAATTTGTTACATAGAGAGACTTCTACCCATGATTCCTACATGACGTTTACGTGTGAATCCCTAGCCTTGAAAGTCTCCCACGTGCCGGTCGCGTTTCACGAAGTCAAGACAAACTCTGAAGACGTCCGTCCAATCACAACGTAACCCAGACAGTGTTACGGACAAGAAGGAACGATCCCGGAGTTTTTTTTTTGTTCTAACAGTTTCTGTCGCCACCAGAGCTATTGCGCGTATTTCCTGCCAGGCAGTGGTGCGTCCAAAACATGGACAGGTCATGAGTATAGCCACACCGTAAATGTACACACGGCAAACTTCTCGTGCGTTATCTGTGGGATAGAGCAGTAAGCTAAATAGCTGGACAAACGAAGACGGACTATTAGCACTCGCATGCCAGAATTAACGGCTCCGCCAGCTATATTTTCCTCGGTCGACGTTGGCCGCACACAAGTATTGGTCGAACGCAAACACACGCTACTTCTGAAAGTGTTCGGCGCTGAGGTGCTGAAACGACGTTGTTATCTACCACGAAATGTTGAGGAACAAGAAAACAAATTTCCGGGAAAAAAGCAGTGGTGGTATCATGCTTCCTCTCCTGTGCAAACCCAGGTGCAGTACACAACCACCCTGAAAACACTTACGCTCACAACTGCCCACTTCCGCGTACGGACCTGAACGCTATCGAAGGTAGGGTAACACGCTTGGTCGGGTAAGTTCTGGCGCGAAACAGAGTGGGTAGAAGCGACGGCTGATGGCGAATATGGCTCCTGTATCTAGCACTCTGATCCCAAAAACGGCTTGCTTGAAACCGGAGAATGACCGTCACAAAATTCCTTTCACATTACAATGATTTCATCCTTCCCCCTTATCCTAGCCAGCAGTGCCATGGTTAAGAAGCCATTACCCATTCCCGAGCATCGGAACCTGCGGTTGCGTTTCGTTGGTCTTTGGTTTGGCCGGGAAAAGCTGGTTGCAGGAGACGAGGGGCGGGCAGACGGGCAAAGAGGCACGAAATAATAGAGACTGGGTTACATGTCGATAGGGATTCTTTAGGTCTACCAGGATGTTGAACCTAGGTTCCGACCATGGGATGGGTCACACACCGTGGCCGACCAAGTCCAACCCAACTCTAACGCTCACCCACGGCCAACCTACGGCCTACCGGCCGCGAACTGGGCGAAAGCGCGGCTTCACCGCGTTGTCGGAATTCGGAATGGGGAGAGGGCTCTGGAGAGGAATCGACCGCCGAACCAACGACCGACCAATCAGAGGCGTCAAAAGCCTCCTTATCCTAAAAAACCCCTATCAATGTATAATCACTGAAACTCGGGGCGGGGCCGCGTTTGCGCGGGGCATGGAGAACGGGTTTCTCGGACTTGGCTTATGGGCTTCAGGCTCCTCCTGGCCCATGGAACATGTAAGAGTCGTGGACTCGGGGGTGCGCTCTCACGTTACGCCAATCTGCATCCCGACTCTTCTTGTGGAAGAGAATTGGCGGCGGCCGTACGATCAGGTGCTGCATACTCAAATGGCAGAGTATACATGGACCAACGGTGTTCGGCGGGTAGGCCCGTTTGTTCGCACCAGACAAAACAAATCATGAACAGTCTACAGAGGACAATCAGTACCACCACATCACCCACCAGGTTCGGGAATTTCTTGGCCACGACCAAGAACTCGTCTAGCGTCAGCGTGCCCGACCCGTCGGCGTCCGCCTGTTTCATGATCGTCTGCGCCTTTTTCGCGACGGCCTTGGCGGTAGCCAGGTGGTTCGCCTTCAAGACGGCCACCAACTCGTCCTTCGCACACAAAACCGAGTAAGAAAACGGAAAGCAAAAAGACGGACAGAAGAAGTACATGAGATGGGGGAGGGTTGTGTGTGAGAGGCCGACCAGAAAGTGGTCCCAAGGACAACATGAGGTCGTGATTTCGCTTATATGCTAGCCATGTCGTGCTGTTGAGGCATCGTTTTCGTGTTGTGGTGTACTCTGCTTGGGGTAGTCGCAAGCGTCCGTAAGTACTAAAAAAAAATTCAAATCGAACTGAATCTCACATCTATCTGCAGGTGACATGCGGGAGGCATCATGTACCACGGTACGCACAAGAACATACCATAGATAGGAAGCCGCTTCGGTCGTCATCGAAGAGCGTGAATATAAACTGTGTCCGTGGCTCCAGCGACCACTCCACGAAGTTCGCCATTCCCAGGAAGAACTGATGGCCGACAGCAGTAGGTCGTTCGATGAATCGAGTTGTCACAAGGTACGCACACAATGCACAATGGACGCACACGATACGCACACGATACGCACACAACACGATTTGGCCCATGAGGCTGACATGTTCTTCATCGAATGGTTGGCCGAGTTCGAGATTGAGGGAAATAGGAAAGCACACACACGTTCAGCTTATTTGTACCCAGGGTGTCCCGGAACGGGCTTGGTAGGGCGTCTGCGACATCTACTGGTTGAGCATTGTGGCGGACACAAGAATACAAGCATTTCATCAATTGGTTTGAGTACATGTATGTATGCCAGAACAGACTTTGCACACAAACAGCACGGTGAATGACGCGATCTTTCACACTTCATCTCCCATGGACCGTGGGCGATCCTTGCCTATTTGGGCCGCATCGATGGGACGGTAGCCAAGCTCCCTACTGCACGAGGGGCCGGATGGCATTCGTGCGTAGACGTTGCGTTCACGATAAAAAAATGGTATTTCTCCTGCTTCAATTTCTTGCATCGTATTGGCGGCCAGCTTCTGTACACGCTGATCCCCGTCTCTGTGACCATGACTTGACTCATTCCTGTCGCTAGTAGGGAGGTAGCAATAGTGGGATCTAAAAGCTTTTCCGAACATCAATGCGATAGTCACATGCACAAACACATATATATACACTACAACGCGGTCGTCTTTCAGTGGTCGGCCGGTCAGCGCGGTCGATGGTAAACAAGAGCGCGCGCGCACACACACCCTTCCAGGGACCTTAATTTTACCCGCTGACACTGACTTATTTTCATTGGTCATTCGGTCAGCGTGGTCGACGCTAATAAAAGAAACGTAAACACTCGCACACCTCCCGAATGTCGACTTTCTGAGATTCCAGCTCAGCGTCGGTTTCGCCGCCTGTTCCCGGGAGAGCATAAAGCTTGAACAGCTTCCGGTACTGTCCCGTAGCCTCCACGTTAAAGACCTGTGGGCGAAGCGGTGAACACACGTGCCATAATGACTACCGTTTAACTTGGCATCGGCGTTACAGGGCAATAACATAGTTCAGATCAGAATAATTTGCTCATTCGAAAGCAACAGCAGCAGCAACAATAACAACAACAACAACAACAACAACAACAACAACAACAACAACACCGAAAGAAGAATCTCCAAAGGACTCCAAAGGAGAACGTTGTCGTTCTGTATTTTATTCAAGCTCACCAGTATCCACGTGTTGAAGTCCATCTCCACAGAGGAGGTCGCTTGCTTGTCGCCAGTGCGGGACGGAGCGAGATTCTGGAAGCGCTTGTAGGCCATTTCGAGCTCGACGGCTCTGATCTCATTCTCCTTGACGAAGTCTTCCAGAAGCCACCTCTTGCTCTCACGGTCCTTCATCTCCTGCAATCCAAGTGGTGGTGGTATGCCTTTTTCGTCGTTGTTGGTGTTGTTGTGACTTGTGTCGTTGCTTGTTTGTGTGCCAAGGAGATTGTAGGGTCTTGCCATGTTAAAGGCCATGCGGAATGGGTTGTATGTATATTCCAGTTTCAAGCGATCATAGACTGACGCATCTGTGGAAGTGTTTTTATCAATGCAGTACCACAGATAATCAACACGGCCACCCTAAATCCTACCCACATCTCCCATTTCTTGATGCTTACAAAAGCGCCAACACACATGGCGTACCTACAACCAGACGTTACGTTCCCCGAAGTGCAACGCGTGAGAGAACCAACCAAGCGTTTATGCAATCTTTAACACCTCCCTCCTTCATCGCCGTTCTTTACATACTCGTTTTCGTCCAATGTTGACGTTAAGCACAACCGCGGAACTCGTAACTCTGGGCGGTTTTCCGTTCGTCTCAAACCCCTTGCCACTTGCCTGGGAAACCCGGGCGGCCTCCTTCCCGTCGTTGTTGCTTGTTATTGGCTCGGTGCTAAAGTCGGCCCTGGACGGATCCGGGTCGATGACCAAGCGGTGGAACTCTTCGAAGCTCACTTGCCCATCTCCGTCGCTGTCGACCATCGATATCATCATGTCTACCTGCCTTTCCATGCACTTGTCTTAGTGTTGCGTCTCGGGGCTTTGGTTGATTGCGTGTGGCGTGTTGGATTTTGCGTGGTACTCTGGGGTTGCGTAGCGTTGCACGGCGGTGGTCCCACCGCTGTGTGGTGGTTTAGCAGAGGGAGAAACTTTGGGGGGTGGTGTATTTGGTGTTTCATCTGTGACGAATAACAAGCAGGCGTTGTGCAATTCTTTCCAAAGACAAGAGAGAAGCAAACGTGAGCACAAAATCTCTAACTTGCAAGGCCAAGCAGGCATCATCATATCTATAAACCTTCGCGTACGTGCGGGTTACGCCGGCGCGACCTGCAACCACTACGAGTGTACGCTGCGTTGACGTAGACTCTTATGAGGAATATCTGAAGCATGCATGCGAAACGCAGCTCTTAACGGATTCAAGTGTTGGTGGTCACCTCTTCGTCTGTGATGAGCTCCCCCATGCAGATGAGTATATGCCGGATCTCGGCGGCCCCGATGTGCAAGTTGCGATCGAGGTCCAGAAACTTGAAGGCGGCCGATATTTCGTCGTCGGTAAATTCCGTCGACCTTCAACACGGCACAGCAGTTTAAACAGAACCCGTATCACCTACTGTACAAGCGATTTGCAGGAGTCTCTCAAGGGGTGCGCGTACGAAAAACGAGCAAAACATGGTACCCCCGAGTCGATTTATCCCAGACTATAATACTGTTGCTCCCCTTTACTCGCACACACTCCCTCCTATAGAACACACGTGTCATCGGTTAGCCAAAGCGTCGCCGATGCGAGTTTTTAGGCAGCACACCTCTCTAACGGTGGCTGGTCTTGGTGTCCAACAATGGCTGTCGTTTCTTCTTCTGGCCGCCCTGCCGTTTGATCCTCCTCGTTCGTCACCTCCAAGTAGCCCTGAGACAAGAGGCAGACATTTTGCAGATGAAACAGACATGAAACAACGTGTGATCGTCACTTTTGATACTCTCTCATTACGCTTCGTCGCATACTTCAAGTGGTTCTGCTGCTGTGACGTCGACGTACGGTTCTGATGTCCTCATGTACGGTCAACATGAAATAGAGCGACAAATTGTCTCGCAGGCCCGCCTCGTCTTGACTTTCACAGGATCAGCGAAGACGGGTGGTCGGTCAAAGAAAGGTGGTCTTCCCCTCGCGCTGATGAAAACACACGGCAACGCGAGTGATCTGTGTCCAACGTGTCAGAGGCAACGCTGATCATTTTGACCCCACAATGTACTCCCTCATGAACCCCGAGGCTGTTGCCGAGCCGGAATAAAAATGTTTGCGTCATTATCAATCTGATTACACGCAGGATTGGGTGGTCGGGTCGTCAACGTAATAACGCACCTACAGCAGCACTCCCTCACTGGTTCACTCGCCTACTCACCCTAAGGTTAACACGGAGAGAGTCGTCGAAGCTATCGACTCCCGGCTGGTGCTGCGGATAGGCGACCCCGAGCGGGCCTTTGAAGGAAAAAACGCAGTGAATCTCTCCGGCTTCTTTTGGAGGGCCTGGCCCGGAGGAACAAGTGAGCTGGATCCAAGTGTCCAAGGTGCCTGCGAAATGTTTGCCGTTGTGGTATTCGTGTTGATGTTGCCGTTGACTTGGTTGTCGTCGTTGTTTTTTTGCATGATGTTGTTTGTGTTGTGGACGGACGGGCATAACCAACGCATTTTGTCAAGGGAGGGGCAGCTACGCTGCAAGCACGAAAGCGATGCAATCTCGAGGGCTTTTTGAAGCGCCGCAGGGTATTCGTACGTAGTATTTCCGGGATCGAATTTTGAATTTTCGGGAGAATACTGTAGTATTGTAGCATCAAGATCAGAGCTCGACAAGTAGATGAAAAGCTATTCTTGAGAAGCTCGTGAGGGAGGAAAAGCGATATTCAGGTAGATAAACGATAGCGGACAGAGATAGCTCACCTCGCTTGAACACTGGCAGGAGACTGCACTGTGCGCTCCCGATGAGCTCATCGCTGTCCAGGACATCGTGGTTGAAGCACTCCAGCCAAAGGGTGTACTGGTCCACAACGTCAATTTCTATCGTCTGGAAGCATTTGGTTTAGGGATGCAGCACCAAAGCAAGCATTTCTTGAGAAACTCTCAACGCTTTTGTGCCAGCATTATTTCGAGCGTAGAATCCACGGGTGGAACCTGAAGCCCACCCTTTAGTCGCAGTCGACACAAAACCGGAACGAGGAGAAATATATTCACCCCCCTTTTAGCTCCAAACTTTAGTTGTTGCCCCGATCTATTCTTGTTCGGTTGCAGCCACACCAACCGCAACCACGCGTACCTCGTTCCACCGAGGGTCCATCCCCCCGTCTTTGTCGACCTTGGTCTTTCGGCTCAGCGACACAGCCTTGGACGGCGTCGTTGATCCATGGATCCATCGACAAATACAACACGTCCATCGCACCAACGAAGACAACCGAGGAAAAGGGTGGGCGGATGAAATACTCGGGAGAAAGTTTTTGCTTTGCTTTCTGCGATGACTCCATGGGTGAGCTCGTCAGCTCGAACGGACCAAGACCGAATTGCCGCCTAGGGGACAAAGGACGAACGCCCGCCGTGAATTTCACTCCTCGAGGCACTTCCGATCAGTCACGCGGTTTACTCGTGTTCCTCGTGGTGACCGCTGTGCACATTGGACCCGCAGAACGAAGACGCGCAACACGTAGACCAATTCACGGCAGGCACATACCATACTGTAGAGCCAAAGATGCACAGTACCACCTACCGAGACGTGTATTTCCGTTTGCATAGCACAGCATGTAAATATGAATGCGCCGTTAAACACATTCCACGCTATCCAGAAACCGACCCATGAACTAGTAGCTCCTCGGAACCAATCGGCTTGCCTTGAAGGCTACCTATCGTACCATTATTTTCCTTACTACTGTATCTTCGCCTTAGAAGCACACGCAACATTCAGCAATGTACCTAGCATACAGCCAACGCCATGTGCACCTACCTGTCCGTCCGCCTTGAAGGTAACGTACGGGTCCATCCTCCCGGCCGCCGACGTCTCCCTCAGGCCCCGCCCGCTCTCGCACACGAACGACAGCTTTCCTGCCGGCAGGAAGACGCACTTCGCGAAAAGCTGGCCCGCGGGCTGCCCTTCCAGAAGCAGCTCGATCTTCCTCTCCTGTAGAAATGGACGAATACAACGCACGAGGCCGATCAGGCGACGATAAACGAGGGTGGGCGTGGGCTCCTTTCCTTCTTCGTACAGTCCGGACAAGCAACTGTTGTTGGAACGCTCAGCACGCTCGCACGCGGGCCGGTCGGATGTGCCAGGGGCATGAACAGGGGCGTGACGGTCACACTCGATGTACTCAGGCTTCGGAAGCAAGTTCCTAGCTTGAACTCACATGCTACTTCCTTGCATTGTTCATCATGGCAGGTTCATCATGGCAGGTTACGGTGCGTCTCTGTTTTGTTTACCGTGGCTTGTTCTGGAGGGATGTCCATGGCGTGGAGCACGCTGATCTTAGCCGACCCCAGCTCTGCGTCCGTTCCTATGTCCTCGCTTCGAACTCTGACGACACGCACCATTAGGTAAACAGGAGGTGTTTTCGCGATTACCGTGACGCAGAGGTGAGCTTCGCGGTAGGTACGAGAAGGCCGTGACGAACGCGATCACTTCTTGCAGCAAAGAACAGGGGGGGCCCCCTCAAGAACATGGTGAACAACAGGTTTCGTTTCTAACACCGGAAAGGCAGGTACGGAATGATGCATGTGGTACTGTCTCGCTCCAAAGTCCTTCACGTTTCAAGACCAGATTGATGGAGCAAGGGATGGTGAGGATCATGTTAAGTAATTAGAAGAGATCAATAGAAGGGATGCCTTACAGGCTCACACAGCAGAGTAGGTACTCACTGCAGCTGGAGGTCATTCGTCCAGTTCTCCTTGTCGATCCAGAGCACGATCTCTTCCTGCCTGAAGACCGGTGCACTCCCCCCGCCTTTAGCCGCACGGCTCCGCTTCTGGTACCTGCGATGGAAATGCGGAAACAGAAACAACACACTTTCAGTGCTAATGTCGCGTCTTCAGTTGGTGTCAAAACATCGTTTACTCCTGATACTTGTTTTCGATGCAGACCGTTAACTAACACCATCCGAACAGAAGAATTTAGCAGAGGATTCCACACCTGCAACGCAACGATCCACTCTGGGTTGATCACGTTTGGTATTCACAAAAAAAATGGGGGCGGAAGAGAGCTCAGTCACTATAAGGGATGCCTGCTCGTTGTTTTCACGCCCCCCCTCCTTCGGCTTCTTGACTATCTCTACCTCAATACTCTATTTTATCGCCGTCTATCTCTGGGCACCCGTATTTTGTTATTGTTGAGTATTTTAGATCCCCCTCCTGGTGCTCGTAGACCCTCTCGCTCTCTCATTCTCTGCCGCATCTCACATTTCTCCCAGGGTGGCCACGACGTAAGGGTTGGGTCTCGAGGCTGGGTCGTGCGCACCGAGCCCTTTGCCCTCGTGAAGAGTCAGCACAAACATGCCCAAAAGGGCTGGCTCGAACGATATTTCCACCTGCCATTCAATCAACCATCCCATCGGACAGCGTGGTCGACAAGCACAACGTCGGGAGGGAGGAAACGTTTCGTAGTTGAATAGTCAAACGTCACATGGCTTGATTGGGTTGGGCTCGGAAGGATCGGGTGAAGATTGGTCGGGTTGCTGAGGAAACACTATTTCCGTTTTTTAAGTGCAACAGGACCGACCGATCCGTTGTATCTATTGTTGGTCCAACTACGTGTCCTCTCTCTGCTGCTGTACATACCAGTACTTTCATCCGGTCCTTGATGCGTCCGGAAGGAGCCTCGAGTGGAAACCATTCCGCGGAAGGGATAGCATCTGGATGCATGAACCTGGATGAAACGAGCAGAGGTGTCACAAAAAGTGTGCGTGAGGGATAAACGAGCGGTTCCATGCTTCTCTCTCTCCCCCCCCCCCTCCCATCTGCGTGCCACGTATTCGCTTGAGTTCGACAACTTGCTAGCCCTGTCTGTTCTCTCAGGGCTACATGTGTATGAACTCTCTTCACCCTTCCAAAAGCGTGCAGAACATGCTACAGTAGGCGGTGAAGCAAACAGAATTGACGTCGCAAGCAGTGCCGCCAAGACAATTCGCCGCTTCAGCATGCTCGCGTTTTTCCTTCTTCGGCCCTCCCCTCCCACACGCACCTGAGCGCGGAAAGCTTCACAGACGCCAGCAGATCATCCGACCAGGCGCTGTCGTCCCAGATCTCGATCGATAGAGTAACGTCCCCGCCCACCACGAACTCGTCCGGCTCCACGATGTCGAACACCAGCTTCTCGGACTCGAAGTTAGGGCTGACTCCACTTCGTTTCACCACCTGCTCAGAGTGAGAAGGGCGAGGGGTTGAAAAAGCGGGGGAGAGGGAGAGAAAGAGAAGGGAGCGGGGAAGATATATACATAGAGAGAGATGGCGAAAGTGAAAGGACAGCCAGAGGCTTCGTGCGTCCCACGGCAGAAGAGTCGTACCTGTTTCTCTGATTGAAAAAATTCTTGGAGCTAGGCGGTTCAGAGAGATAGGGCAGGAGAAGAGAATGAGAAGGGTGAAACCATAGACCGGACAGTCGACAAAAAACTACAGCACCGTCATTCAAAAGTCTTACGTTCTCATCATTATGGACCGGGATGTGTTTGACAAGCCTGGGAAACCATACCCGTCACACGAAGTGCTTGCCTACCGTGCATTATCTCGTGAGGAGCTACGATCGGGGGTCACACAGAAACCTCCTTTGAATTACATGCCTTCAGCATAACAACTTGTCCTACAATGCGCCGTTGGTTCTGATATCGGAGAGTGGCCGTCTCTACTCCTCCTCGCTGGCTGATTGACATCCCTCCCTCGTTGGCTTTACCCCCCCCCCCCCCTCTTCCCATCGGGGTTGGGTTTTCGTCGCTTGGCAACGGCGTTGAAAAACAAGTCGCCCCCCCGGTGTTTGCCATCGGGGTTGGGTTTTCGTCGCTTGGCAACGACGTTGTAAAACAAGCCGATCACTTCGTGAGCTCGACAACCAGGTTACCGCATTTTTTTTTGCCTTTGGTATATTTTTTGCGGTAACCATGAATGCTGGTCGAGTAGATTATGTTGTGCGGGCCCGAGAACCCTCACTCCGCGAAAGGGGATGATTGCACCACGTTGTGTTAAATTGGTCAAGCACCCTCGAGGCAGTCACACAACAGTGCTTGTAACTGTCTCTGGAAGTGAAAGCACCAGAAAAAAAAAAGTCATCCGCAGCTTTCATTCGTACGCAAGGACGTAAGTGCAAGATGCCGAACACCCTTGCAGGATGCAGCGCACCCTTCATGCGACTCGCCGAATACCTCACGGCGCTTCGCGCTTGGTGATGTGAGAGCCTGGCCCAGTGAGAACCCGGCGTGCTCCGTCCCGGCTTTGTAGGGATGCGAGGTCAATGGTCTAACAACTACGGCATGCACGACTGACCATGAGTACCCCCCGCCCCTCTTCCCTTGTATTATTGTAGACATCGCCACCCTGCCCTCGGCTCCTCAGACACTGAGTAAACAGCAGCAGCGGCAGAACCCCCCCCTTTCTTCTCCCACGTGACATTCTTTGTGGGCTTCACCCCCTCCCCTTTCTCACTTTGGTTTTTCTCGTGGGCGCCCTCTTGTGCTTGCCAAGGGTTACCCTGAGGTAAGGGTCTACGGTGGGCGTCTTGTTGGACAGAGCGCTCTTCTTGACGTCCCCACCTTCAATGCACCTGCGTGCGCAGCGCAGAATTTTATGCAAGCACCCATCGCATCGCGATTTAGGTTGTTGTTCGAATGTTCTCGTTGCGGTTTAGTAGCTCAACGTTGTGAAAATTTCCATGTTCTGCACCGTTGGTCCATGGGAGCGGAGGGGGAAGGGATCGGCGAACGCTTGTTTCTTTGCCACAATATTGCAACCGTTGGCAACGTACCCCTTCGAGACAAGAAATTGTTCCAAAATCTCACAGGAAACACCACCCACAGCCAGGCTCTGGAGACGTTGTACGTATGGGCATCTTGTTCGTATTTTCTCCTTCGTTTCGGTGTATTGCGATCGTCTTCCCTTTAAGTCGAGCTTCCCAAACTTGAAGATGTAACTTCCATCTGCTCGCCTGGTTTCCTCTAGGGCGTCCCGATCCTTGCCACTTTTTTCACTTTTACCATGGAAGCAATATTCTCATGCGACATGGGCAATTCCTTCAGAGTCTATCTGTGCCCTTTCCAGCAAATTCAAGCCCATTACTCGAAAGGCCGGCAAATACTTCCAAGTCCATCGGCCCACCTACGTCTTTTGCGTTATCGTTGCATAATTAAGCTTTTCCGTATCTCCAGAACATGATCTTCTTCTTTCTGGTTTGTGCAAAATTCAATCTTTCTATAGTATGATTTTTTCAACGTAGCCATTACCTCACGATGGACATGGCCTTGTGCTTTCGGGTTTGTGCAAAATTGAAGCTTTCTATTCCAACATAGCCACTATTTACCTAACGATGAACCTGCCCCGTCTCAACACCTCCAGGTCCTTCGCCGCGACTCCGCCCTCGCTTGCGTCGTCTTCGTCCACCCCGACGATTTGCCCTGTAAGAGAAAAGGGTATTGCGACATGAAAAGAAAAAAAACGTGCCATTCTTGGTGTTGCCGGTTGGACTGGTAATGGAGAGAGAAGATTGAAACTTGTTCTTGGCTACGGTTGGAATAAAGAAACTGAGCACACGAATTACGGAGTTGCGGGCAGTGTAGAACGGGTAGACTTCATCATGGTGTCTCAACCTTCGTGACAACGATGCTCGGAAGGCGAACGACCGAACAACCACGGTTGGGGGAAGATAGCCCCAAGTACTGATGATCAGCTCGGTGCAGATCTACAGTTCGTCAAAACTAGAATGCAAGTCAGCATGATGTTTCATTATACCGTGTACCGGCGTATATTCCATTTGAATTGCGGCGCCTTTGCCCCTTCTTGAGTCTCAATGCAGCCAAGATAGAAACTAATAGCGGACTTTTACACGCCGGTACGTCTTGTATCCCGCCTGAAGATGTTCGATTTTTTCAACATACACGCCGGTTCAACAATCTCGACACCGCGCTGCACCGCTCCGTACCGCACCTTCGGCAAGGGCATCCTCCTCGTCGTCATCGTCGTCGTCGCTGAGGCCATCAGGTGGTGGCAGTCCCTCCGGTGGCGGCGGAACATTCTCCTCTTCCGCCTCGAGCTCGTTCTCGTCCGCAATGATGATTTGCTGTTATGCAACAGAACAACGGCCGCCTTCAGCTGTGATCTATATTCCTGCGAACTCGACTCGAGAGGAAACTCAAATTCTACGAAGCATTTATCTCCTTTGTTTGGGTTGCGTTTTGGTTTCAACATTGTTGTGTAGAACAGATCGAGGTGATGCATAAAGTAGAGTGCACACGCACACGCACACGCACACTCCAGTGAAATATGTTGCTCTTGTTGTGGTCGTTGTCCCCACGACTCGTGTCTTTTCTGAGGCAACCAACTCAACAAAGAGCTTTGATTGCATTTTGTTTTTCATGTTTTGGTTGTCGCAAAGACAGCAATTTGTGTTTAGGCTTTTTCCCAGCAAGGCGTTGAACATAACAGAAAACCACCAAGGGAGTGAAAACACCACAAGCTTGCGATTCAAAAGTTTCCACCTCGTGCAGGGTTTGCCTGTTTCCACAGCCTTTATCGTATCGTGTTGTATTGTAAGATAGCTTGATTGAGACGGGAAGCGCCGCCTCAATCCCCCTTTGGGACCACACTACCTCGAACAGCCACGACAACAAACGTCCTTACGATGGGTGCATCTAAAACATTTTGCGCAGGAAAGAGGGCATTGTCATTGTTCGCCATGCTCTCTCGCGGCCGCAGAAAATTCTGCTAATCGTCAATCTTCTTTTATTGTTCCAGCAGTACTCGTCCTCTAGAAATACTTGTGTGTTGTTTTGCTGGCTAAGATTGACGCCCTCTCGTTGGTGTGTCAGCGTGGTCGATGACTCCTAGAGAATTAACACCCACGCATTCAGGGAACCCCGGCGGTACGAACACTTGATCATGTTTGCCCCCCCCCCCCCCCCCCCCCCCCCC
>FN649728.1:2921736-2941431 GCA_000310025.1 Ectocarpus siliculosus | reverse complement strand
TGCCCCCCCCCCCCCCCCCCCCCCAGCTGAGACTTCACATGTTCGGGCTTGAGTTTCCAAGCCGTTAGCATCTGTGCTACCGTAGCACAACCCTCTTGCCATACTCGCTTTTTCTCAGTGCCACCCTGTCAGCGCTGTCAAAAGCAAAGGATGAAGACGAAACGCACACGCCGCATCTTCACCTCTTCGTCTTTGGGGGCCAAGAGGGCAACGTCTTCCACCGATGGCGGGGCCGGCCTCGCAGTAGGCGGCGCAATCGTGGGGGGGCGCCTGCCAGGCGGTGGTCCCGCAGGCGGGCGACGCCTCCCTGGGTCTCCGGGTGGCGATGCCGCCCTTGCCCTCGCGGGGGACGCCGTTGGAGAATCCTGGAAGGGAAACGCGGCGTAGATGCAGCAGCAGACAGAGAGAAAGTTAGGCGCGAGATACACAAATCGTGTCGAAACATGGCATGTGTGGAGCATGGGGCGTTTTTTCTTGTTTCTCGCTCTTCCTTAATTGGATGATGAACACACGCGCTACCACCGCCACCACCGTCATTACCATGATCACCATCACAATTATTTCCCAATGAATTCAACAACAAGGGATAGCCGCGTACACTACACCGCCACCGCCGCTACCGTCATTTTCCACGACCACGACCACCACCACCACCACCACTACCACTACCAACGAAAACAACGACGACAACAACGACAATAACAACAACAACAACAACAACAATAGAAGAGGACGACCAGCGTCTTCGCCGACGACACTCATAGTACGCAACAACAATGGGCGGCATTGCTTGCCTTTTTGTCTTCCCCTTCTCCTGGTTGTTCTGCCGTGATGCCCCCTGTGTTGGCGCCATCCCCGGTGTCGACATCCATGGCCTTTATGGCCTGTTGGCCACTGCCGGTACCTGTGCTTGGCGGCTGGGCTTTTGGCGGGACCATTCCATGCGGTACACCAGGTGGAGCCTGCGACATTCGGTTGTCATGAACAATCGATTACGACGTAAGAAACCACTAACTTTAAATTACTCTTCAGCCCATACCACCCCCAACTCATATTTACGGCAATGCAGTGTCCATTGGTCCCTATCTTCGGCAATGGAGTGTCCGTTGGTTCTTCATACTTGTGCGGATTTTTTTTCTGTTTCCGTCACCCGTTCAAATTAACCTTCACCCGCAGTCTCTACCTACGGTGCGCCATCGTTTCTCCTTTTAGTGGACATTTTCGACCCGACGTTCAACAGTAAAAACTCATCTGAGGCGCACGCCTTCGTCGTTGTTTCTGCCACGAGAAGAGTTCACCAGGTTTTCACCTTTCAAGCGCTTTGAAATACGAAACGTATTTGATAAAATGGCGAACTTCATTCTCGAACTGGCAAAACCAAGTCACTAGGATGGTTAATAGAAATCCCACTATTAGACCACTGGTGCGACGGGCGTGCCAAACCGTTGCGATTTTCCCGAAGTATGCGAAGTAATCACTGGCGGGGGGGGCTCATTCGACTCGAAGTCCGACACTCCACCATATCTGATCAGTTGAAACAATTCAGAATCGAGAAAAAATAACGCTAGAACACGAACATGATTCGTTGAGACTGAGGACGGTACCAAAGAATGGGGGCGACTTTTGATCGAGTGGCTTCTGTGGGAGATGAAAGCAACAAGCAACCAAAAATGGTGTACGGCCGTTTCACAAGGGATGTGTGGCCAGTGGTTAGGTGACTAAGGAAGCGCGAACAGCGGAGTATCCCTTTGGATAATTATCCTCGCTCCATGTCTGTAACATTTTGGAGAGGTACCGCACCTCGTCTTGGCGGCCATAAACGCACTATTGGCGCCCAGTGCGTTCCGTGAACTGTTCTTCGGTCGGACAATTCCCGTCGTGGAGAAAACGTGCAGGAAATGGAGCCGGTCTTCTCGGAAAAGGGTGGTACTGTTTCTTATATTTTTTCAGGTGTGTTACTTGCGCTGGGCGCTGATAACACCTTCCGTGCAGTCGATGCGTGTGTAGGTGGGTACCGATAAGTTCGGTGCCCACACTACGCTGACGACGACGTGCACCTCTTTGTGTTTCAAGACCTACCAAACTCAGGGTGCGCTTGTGTATGCGTGGACATACCTTGGCAGAGGGAGGAGGCGTCTTTGGCCTTTTCACGGGCGGCGGGCTCGCTGCTTCTGCCCCACGATCTCGACCACCGCCAGCATCTCGTCCTCCGGGCGGCTGCCCTCGCCCCTGCTCCGGTTCTCCACCATTCCCCATGCCCGCCGACCCTCGTTCTCCTTCTCCTCCTCCAGCGCCCGCCTGCTCTCTCCCGACGACAACACCCTGTTGTTGTTGTTGTTGTTGTTGTTGAAGCTGGTCAGACGACTGCACTGGTGCAGGTGAGACTCCTGCACTTGGAGGGGCGCCAGGAGGCTTTCCCGGTGGACTTCGGGGGGGCGGACCACGAGGGGGCGGGCCGCGGGGGGGGGGACCGCGGGGCGGTGGGCCACGAGGGGGCGGGCTACTGGGAGGAGAGGTCCTACCAGAAGGCGGAGAACCTGTGCGGGGACAAGTTGGGTGGGGGGGGTAGGGGGCGACGGGGAGGGCCCGGGGGGGCGGGGGGTACTAATGTAAACGCATGCTGTAGTCTTTAAGACCGTTGACCTCCCGTCCCTACACTGAACGAACGGGGCGATACGCCGGGCTGGGTTAGGAGGGACTATTATTGTCATGCTGGTGCTGTCATCTGACCGTTCTGACGCAGTGGGAGGTGGGGCTAGGCTCTTGATAAGGCGCTAGATGGCAAAGGTTCTGTTGTCTATCGACCACGACGAAGCTAATGCCATGGTTCGTGGTATTGCCATCCCTTTGTCTACGTCACCCGCACGAAGATCTGATCCCCCCTCCCACCAGAAGTTCATCACTACATAACTAGGGATGTTTTAGCTGGACACAACATCGGGGTCACCCTGTTATCTGGTTCTCCTTGGCCGAGGCCGTTGCCTGCCTTAAATACCTGGTGGTGGACGGCCAGGAGGTGGGCCTCGGGGGGGTGGGGAGCCAGCAGGTGATGCCGGACTGCCTGTGGGGCGTGTATCACCATCGTATGTCGGGGGCAAACATGAGCGGCAGAAAACAATCTTTGCGCAAGTGAAAGGAGGCAAGCTCTCGTAGCGGGTATCTACGATATCACTATCATCCGTTCGTGTGCGCAAGTTCAGTACTTGCCCCTCAAGTTCTGAGAGGACTTGTGATTGGCCGCTCGTCTGACGGAGAAAGGAAACGAGCAAAGACAGCAACGGAGTGGGTTCCACCGCCAAACAATTGAAGAAAAGTCAGGGGAGAGCTCCTTGTCCCCTAATATTGGTGGTGTCCAACAGTTTAAGATAGCCAAGCGGCGTTGTTCACCTGGTGGCGGCGTTGCTCGGGTAGGACCTCCCGGAGGTTTTCCAGGCGGTGGTCTCGGCGAAGATCGACCCTCGGCTTCGCTGGCATCTTTCTTGCCATCTTGCGGCGGGGGTGGAGACGCCGGGGCTCCAACCCGGGGAGGTGGTGGTGCCTTCTTCGCCGCGGGTACAGGAACCGGTGCAGGAGCCTTGGCCTCCGCCCTGGGGGGCGGTGCGCCTGCATTGTGCAGGACAAAACAGCACAGGGTATGTACACAGCACTCGTCGAATACCATATGAACTCCGTGAGCAACGCTGAGGTAGCTGTATTGTACTTGTGATCCTACGCATGCGCCATACATACACCCAGGTTGCCTGCTGTTCGAAGTGCCCAAACTTATCCAAGCCGCAAGAGAACGCTGTTCATGGAAACTGTCGGCGAGGGTATGCATAAGGGTATCAATTCCCAACCGACACGAACCCGTCATTGCTGGAGAGATCACACCGTCATGTTCATCTTCCTTTATCGAGGTACAAGTAAGCATGCTGCTGACCGGTGTCTCGCGTTACGTTTCATCAACGGTGCCCAGACACGCCCCCTCCCCCCCACCCCCTGGAGGGGCACCGCAAAGTGCAACTCTTTTTCTTTTGCCGCAAACTTCCGGGTATGTATGTACTCCCGTTGATTTCACCACCGAATATCGGTCTTACTTACCGTTTCCGCCAAAGGCTTTTAACACCAAAACAACGAAAACCGTTTACTGGTGAACATTACAGCTTAGTGACAGTACCACTCTGTCCATATCGTGTAGAAAAACACGTTTCACGGAGCCATTCCGGGGTATATATGACATCCATGCATGCAGTCTGATGCACTGCAGTTCAGACACAATACGAAGCCCGTACGATTCCGAGCCAACTAAATTTGACTCAAGCAGAGTACACCGCAATGAAGTTGAGCAGAAAACTGATTTAAAACCTGCAATCACTCACCTGGCGGTGGTTTTGAAGGCCCCACACTCGATGACGCTGTAGCAGGTGGTGGTCCTGTCGGTGGTGCCTTAGCGGCAACAGCTGGAACGTCGACGGAACAATGTCAAGAGGGGGTCACAAACACCAGTGGAGCATGTGGTATCCCCAGTTTGCCGCTCCTCTTTCCACAGCGAATAAGATACTGGATGCTGGATCACGCTATGATCCCATGATGGCCCTTGTTGGGATAAGCTCAGATATGGATGAATGCCGAGAATGATTCACTTTGCTACTGTAGATAGACCGTCATGGACAATTGCGCACACCGAGCACCACAACCTCCTCAACACCGAAGTGGTTCATGTATAAGGCCGGTTGCCCTGTACGATGCCGGCGATGTTGCCTGACACCCAGATGGAATATTGAAATATTCAAGTTGTCTCACCCTGAAAAAATAGTTTCGAGTGCTCGGTATAGGAAGGCCCGCTAAATCCCTTGGCACACTATTGGCCTATACGAGGACCACTATACTGTAATTACAACTGCCGATTCTTATCCCTCTGCATGAACCTATTGCCTACTTCATCAGCTTACCTTGTCCGGGACTCCCTGGCGGTGGACCTGGCGGTGGACCGGGCGGCTTCCCTAGAGGAGCTGCCGGCGGTGAGCCGGGAGGTTTGCCTCCCGGCCGAGGCGGAGGAGCACCAGCGGGACGTTGCGGCAGCATCCTGATAAGTTATGGCATGAGCATGGAATACGTAGCTAGGGTTAGAGGACACCGTTGCTGGCGTTGTGCTCGCACGCGCCCTTGACCCAACCCACCACTGCCACACCAACGCAGGATCGAAAAGATATTGCACCGCAATTTGGCAGGTTCCAGCCTATCCGGCGGAGCCCCTTTGGGCGACGGAGATGCGGCGTAATCAACTAGTCTACCTCGCTGGTTGTGTTTGTTTGGTGCCTTCAACAACTTGCTACGCTCTCAAGTGTGTACATCGTCAGCGCTTGTTGTCCAGGAAATGCTTGCCTCGCCCAGGTAGGGACTGCTGTGCGTCGGTCTTTGTTCCAAACGCCAAGCTCACGCTGGCTCGGGTTGGTGTTTTGAACCTCTTTCGTCCGCATGCGGAAACATGTGATCGTTGCGGCAGCTGTCGGGTTGGTGCCCTGCCTGACAGCAGCAGCCACAACGGTGCACCACGCCCACCCACCCACCAGTGGTGGGCCTGCTTTGGTAGGCGAGCGGCTCAGCCAGCAGCAGCTCCGTCACAAAATCGAAGACGGCGTGTTGAGCAGGCTGGCCTCGGGCATGAGGGAGCACGGAGAGAGGGTAGAGAGAGGAGAGCTGCGACCCCGGCCTTTCGTAACGCTGACCTACGCTCAGAGCATTGACGGCAGTATCGCGGCTGCGGACAAGTCCCAGGTGAGTCAGTTGGCTTGAGGTTTGAATGTAAGTATTGTGCGGTTGACTTGAGAACAGCACTCGCCTACGCCGGTTGTATTGCCATCAATGGATCATTCCCCGCTTATGGGGCTGCAGTCTACAGATGCATCACGAATCATTCGAAGTCTTTGAACTAAATAAACCGGTAACTTGTTGCGTCGGTTTTGCCGCAGTGGGAACACGCGCAGATCCGGCAATGGCCCATAGTACTAGAGTAAGTAGTAGGGCGGGGTAAAGAGCCGCGATGCACAACTCAATACCTCTTTGCAAGTAGTAGTCTATCTATGATGCTGTTCGAGACACGCTCATTCCAGGCAACAGCACGCAAGCGGACTCCCGCGATTTCATTGACGGGTGACCGGCCGCCCCCTCGGGAGTGTTAAACATTTAAGGAAAAATAATTACACACACAGCAGTACCCATTCGAGATATACCCACAGTCGAACGGGATGTGGTGGAGTCTTTTCAGTGAGTGGAGGAAAACCGGCTGGGTGCTGGACTTATTTCGAGTCTATGTAAGTCTATACACTGATGATTTATACCAGTGATGCCAGCTGGTGCTAAGTACAACAACATCTGTATAGATAACCTACATTTTACAATACATCCCCTGTAGTTCTCTACTGGGTCAACGACAAAATATCGGGGAGAATATTTGCGCACCAACGCGGAGGAACACACGCGCGCTAGCCGGTGACACGGTCGCCCTGCTACAGCAGTACCGCCAAACGATCGGCACCTAACAGCACTCCCGCCGGCATGAACAAGGGGATAGACATGAATACATAAGATAGGCTAGAGCCCATCGGGTAGCGCGGTGTGGAAATGGCAGGAGTGGGTACAGCAGCAATCAGAGCCAGCCGTAACGGTCCTCCTCGTGCAACGTTCTCATCATCTCCGTCTCACTTCTCATGTTTCGCTTGCTGGAGACGGCGTCGTTTGGCTGCCCCCCTCCCCCCCCTCCCAATTGCGGCGAACGGCGTCATACCTACAATGTACGCTCAAGTCTCATGCGGCGACTGCGTCCAGCCCCAACGCCTCGACTTCGCTCTGTGCTGCTGCTGCTTGAAGCAAAGACTCCCATCTACATCTGTGTATCTTATTTCACCCATTATCGTGAGATTTCCGGAAGAAAGAGCACATGGTCAAGACTCCTTGTTGTGTACCCAGAGAGCATGTACCAGACCTGCTGTTACTGCTGTGCTTTCACTACGGAAGGGATTGGGCCACGGCGGGTGGGTGGGTCCATGTGGATGTGCGAGGCTTACGGCTGAGTGGTACCTCTGTGTCTCCTGCAGTAACTTGAATCGCGTGCCTGAGGTCTCTCCGCCTTGTCATCCCCAACCCCTTTAGGGCTGGATCGCCTTTTGGGAACACTTTTTGTCCCCATCTTCTTCACCTGCTTTACCTCGCGAGGAATGGCATGATTGTCTCCTCCTTTGCACTACTCGACCAGGGGGGTGCCAGGGTACACAGGGACGACCCTAGTCTAGTATGGATGCTTTGTAGAGTCGAGGAGTTGAGGGTAATGAACAGGTCGAATCGCGGGGCGATCACACCGCGGGTTCAACAGCGAAGTTGCGCCGCGTCTGTCTACCCTTGGGTGGAAAGCGCTACTAGGGACAAGCGCGGAAGAAGTACCTAGCCCACCGTTGATAGGAGGCACCGAGCAACCTAGGGCTTGAGTTAGAAGGTCTCGCTTTCCCTCTAGAGAAATATCTTGAAAAGCTCCTTTTCGTGCCCCGTTTACCGCGCTCCCGCCAGTTGCTGTCTTTAATCCCTATCAAATGTCCCCTTGTGTCGAGGGGACAATTGATGGGGATTATAGGCAAGAGACGGCTCAAGTGGGAAGGCAGCTTTGCACTTGCGCCCAGGGATGGAACTGTCTACACCATCCAATCAGCAGGCGTCGGTCCCTCTTTTTCTTACATTTCAGAAATTTCGCAAGAACGCCGAAATTTCTGTGCGTGGTAAGGGGGTTAACTCGACAAATCCCGGGGTTAGGGAAGTATCTCCTACGAATTTTCGGGGCAAATGCCTGTGTAGCACGGCCACCTCTTGTCGGAGCACCATCAAACCGGTGCGACGAAGAGTGCCCTATTTTTCTTCCTCCTAAGAATCCATCAGATCGTCAATCGGTGCTCTGTAGGTCTTCTTTGGGTACAGGAGCGTTGTTCAGGGTTCCCGGAAGTGCCGGAAATCAAACGAGGGCACCCTTGCATCGCGTTGGAAGAGGCCGATACATCGAGTCTTTTGTTTCCCTCCTGGAATGAAGGGGAAATCAGGTCGCGGCTATCGCCGGTCCGCGGCTCTTTTATCTAAACCACATGGAGAAGCGGTCAGAGAGAACAGCCCTGGCATTTATTTTTTCTTGGAAGTGTCACGCATGAATTATATGGTATGCAAGTCAGCGGTTTATTCCACCCAGACCTCAGGGAGAGTACAACCAAGCAGCCCAGCTACTGGTGGCCGCGGTGGCTCGGCAAATGACCGCTCTTGTGTTAACCTTACAACGCCACAACCATGCCTTGAAAACCAGATGTTACTGCACCGTACATTGCAGAAAACCTGCACACGGTCATTTCTTACAGTGCATATTTAACACAATTAGAGTTTCAGTCGCTCAGATTTCCTGGTTAACGGCAACCGAAAGACTTCTAACCTTCTCTTAAAGTTGATATGTTGATGGAGCTGATTTTGTTTTTTGGCTACCGGCGTTCTTAGTGCATGGAGGTGGAAGGTGCGAACGTGACCATCTTGTACGATGGTGTGTGTGTGGGGGAGGAATTGCATGGGTCATAGCGGCGTCTTCGCGCGTTGTTGACGGTCTTTTTCAGGTGTTTCTCAGCGGGTCGGAAAGCCGAACAATGACGCACGGCTTGCGGTCCATCCATGACGGTATTCTCGTAGGCGCCGGAACGGTGCGACAAGATAACCCAAGGTTTGGCCGTGATTTGAAGTAGAGACTTGTTGCAAGCATCTGGGCCGTAGCGTAGACACCGGTCAGGGCTCGCACCCACGTTTTCTCGAAACGTTGCACTGCTGCTGTGCCTTCATTGTTTCGATGTGTGGACCGTGACCGATATTTCCCACACGGAATGGCACGATGGACGTGTGCTACGCTGCACATGAGCGTGCAGCGTGCCTCACCTTTCCCCACACTCTGCCCGATATGTTGGCCTGAACGGCTCTCGCGACTCGCAACAATACAGGCTCAATATCCGGCATTGGCCTCCGGCTTCGTGTGGCGACGGCGGCCGAGGCACAACCTCTTCCGAGGAAGAGGAGGAGGACGCCTTCGACCAAGCGAGAGGCAGCGATGCCATCGGAAGAGGGGAAAAGGAGACAGCAGCCCCGCGGGCGGTGGTCTTGGCGGGCAATCTCAGCCAGCTACCGCGTTCCATGCGTCTGGGCGGCGCGGTCGTTTTCACTGACCTATCGTCTCCCGATGCGTGGAGGTAACAGGCGGTGGTGGTGAACGTCTTGTAAGAACAAACAGGTTGTAGTGCTAACACCATGCGGCAGTATTGGTGGGCTTGGTCGACCTCTGCAAGGCGGCGTCTTTTTTTGGCGATAGGGTTGCTCCGTGCAAAACGCAACAAGCGCTGAAGACATGGACACGAAACATATGGTGCTTTTTCGGGCGTGTGGGTGCCGTCTTCCTTGTCAAGCCTCTGCTCTGCTTTGCATGAATACCTCGGGCCGTCGAAGCACGCATATGGACGATATGGGCGCAAGGGCCTTCCCACGGCCTTCTCCTTTCGTAGCGCCTTACGGTCTTGCAGAAGGCGTCTGTCATCGCTAGGTCGACCGCCAAAGCTCTTCCACCAGTAACTTTGTAGCTCCATATGCATAGATGTGTTCGTTGTTCGTTAATAGTCATCGTTGCAGGGCCCAAAATTGGAGTGCTTTGAACAAGGACCGTTCTTGCGCGCAACGGGAAAGGGGAATATTGTGCAGTGGTCGTCGGTCGATTCCGATTTCCTCCACATTCACAGCAGCACCTGTTGTTTGCCTAATTTGTTGTGTTTATCTCCTTTCCCCGGCGAGCCAAGGTGGCTGGCCGAGTGGGCGCAGAGGAGCAGGGAGGGATCGGAAGACCGCGCGGCGAATGATTTTGTGATAGTCCATAGCCCGTTGCAGGCCGATGGCCGCTGCGACGTGGGCGACTGCTTGGAAAAGCTCTACTCAATGGGCTTCAGGAGTCTCATGGTCGAGGTCGGTTCCGATTTTCTTTCGGGTCGCTGTCCTAGGCTCTGTCGACTCGAGTTTAGTTCTACCCATGTATGCCTGCAGACCCCGCTGCCCGAACGATTGTTTTTGTTGTCTAGACTCCTCGTTGGGGAATCTAACCTGATACCTGTGACGTCTACGTGCTTTCGGCTTGACCTCAATGCTCAGACGTTTCGAGCGTTCGCTTGCTGCGGTCCGTCTAACGTGCCCCACTTCCATCGCATGCCGTTCGAAACCGCCCCACGTATGTAGGGGGGGGCTACCGTAATCTCGTCGTTTTTGCGAGGGTGCGGAGAAGAGATGGCCAGAGACGAGGAGTTCGGCCGCAACCCCGACGGTCAGCTCGTGGACCGCGTCGTGGTAACGATCGCGCCGATGTTTCTTCAAGGCTACAACGTCTTGGCCACGGAGGGGAACGCTTGTGGCGCACGAACGACCAGCCCTGGCGCAGGTAGACCGACCGGGAGAGAAACTTGTTGCTACGGGCCTACCCCAATATGTTGCTCACGCCATATGTAGGCGCACCGAACACGCCTAGTCCACATTCGCGCGGGAGGTGTGATGGAACTCTTTGTCTGTACCACCTGGGCTTTTAAACCGAACTTCGGTAGGCGTCAGGCTTATTCCCTTAGGTACTTGACAACTGGGGAGGCTCCCAGCATAGCCGGTATCGTTTTGAATGATAGCGGATGCACTTGTTAGGAATCGTAACCACGAGAGCAACGCGTTGCCACAAGCAGCGCGACCTCCAAGGTATGAGTCAGGAGGTCAGGTCGGTGGTTCAGCAGCCGAAACAGCAACCTTCTGTATTTTCCCCGTTAATTTCTGCTCCGCGCCTGGTGGACGCTTGTGGGTGTCATCACCTTCAGGTTTCCCCTTGCCTCTGCTGGACGTCGGCTTCGTGCGGCTGGGGCAAGATCTAGTTGTAGTTGGGGCGCCCGCGTGCTGCCAGGGTGCCAGGTAGCGTCGTTGATTAGTTCTTGTGCTTGTTGTATACGAATAGGTTAGGCCTAGGCCAGTAAGTAGATTTGCCGAGCTCTTATGGGTTCGGTCTGTGCAAAGACGGGGGGGGGGGGGGTGTACTCATAGTCGTGCATGCCGTAGTCGTTTGACCATTGACCTCGCATCCCTACAAAGCCGGGACGGAGCACGCCGGGTTCTCACCGGACCAGGCTCTCACATCACCCAAGCGCGAAGCGCCGTGAGGTATTTGGCGAGTCGCATGAAGGGTGAGCTGCATCCTGCTAAGGGTGTTCGGCATCTTGTGCTTACTTCCTTGCGTACGGATGACAGCTACGTATGACTTAATTTATTTTCTGGTGCTTTTACTTCCAGAGACAGTTGTAAGCACTGTGTAACTGCCTCGAGGAAGCTTGACCATTTTAACACAACGTGGTGCGATCATCCCCCGTTGCGCGGAGTGAGGTTTCTCCACCCCGCACAGCATGATCTACTCGACCACCATTATGGTTACCGCCAAAAAAAAAAACCGAGGTAAAAAAAAAAACGGTAACCTCGGTTGCCGAGTTCACGAAGTGAATTGGCTTGTTTTACAACGTCGTTGCCAAGCGACGAAAACCCAATCCCGATGGCAAACACCGAGGGGGGGGCTTGTTTTACAACGTCGTTGCCAAGCGACGAAAACCCAAATCCCGATGGCAAACACCGGGGGGCGGGGGGGGGGGGGGGGAGAAATACAGCAGTACCCGCAAGGGACTCCATTGCAATCGCTCAAGATCTGGTGCAAAAGGACGGAAGATCAGAGCTGGTCTCGGCTGTGAAGCGTTCTTGATTGACCGGATGCGATATTTTAAGCAGAATGGCTGAGTTCGGGTAGAGGGGGTACAGAGCAAGTTGATGCCAAGTCTCTGGGCGTATCCCCACCGCGTTCACCCTTTCGAAACATGTCCTTGCGCGGTAAGCCGAGATGGTTGCTGGCATATAGAACTACTACTGGTTTGGGTGTTGACACACGTAGGTTTGTTTTTTTGCAGTTCATTTGTTGGCAAAACTGAAGAAGACACACATGCAGTTGTGGCAAGAGGTGCGCGAGGTTCGTCAGCTTACCGCGAGCCCTGACGCATCGAGAGAAAACGCCCGCTACCAATGGCTGGCTGTAACTCGTGCAAACCTTGCGTTCGTGAACCACTTCCCGAGCGGCGTACATAGCACCAGGGTACACAGTAAAAAAGAAAGTGGTATTATTGTAGTAGTTTGTTAGGAATTATTGATTCAAGTGTTTGGTCCTTGCCCCTTGCGCCATGTGTTTTGACATTGAGCACTTTATTTATTGTATGGCTGAAGTTTCCTTGGCAAATGGATTGAGAAGGGGGAAGGTGTACTGAGAGGGGGAAGCTGGGAAAACCATGTTGTGGTCGTGAGCAAGTACTGCCGTACAGCCTGTATTTGTTGCATGGTCCCCGCTGCTTGTACTTTTGTGTAGGTGGGGGGAAAAAACAACTTCAATATGCATAAGTGGGCGAAAATCGCCGAAGAGGGAAGCCTCATACAGAGTATCGATCGCTACCTGTAACCAAGCAAGGCAACAATTGATTGTGCAAGATGGGAATCAGGCAACGTGTGTAACAATGTGTGTGTGCTGGAACAACCACAACCTATGGCATTTAGACTACATTGCTGGCGGCGTCGGGGCTGTACATTGCACGCCCTATCATAGGGCAGACTGCTGTTCACGTACATGCATCACGGCAGTTTTCCGTGCTGAGAATATGTTGATGTGGTGGTCATCACGCGTCTCCCGACCACGACTACTGCTGTATGCAGTATGCAGGCTACCGTGTAGTCTGGACGCCATTCCCCTAAAAAAAAAAAAGTGGATGACAGCACGATGGTCTTTCTTTCTGCTGTGAACGGTGAACACACACCGACTGCTGCTGCTGCTGGACGCATCTTCACGTAACTTGCATCATTCGGTGTCATTGCATGCACAGCTTTTGTTGAGCTGATACCTCTGGTGTACAGCAGCAGCACACCGCAATGGTGAGTAGGTCGCACGTCGGCACGACCAGAGCGTTAGTTCTCTCAGCACTTTTTTTATTTATTTTCTTTGACACAATAAATCCATCTCTATCTACAGAAAAAACTCTTTTTCGTTTACTTGTGAGGGCAACATCAGTTCTCGACACACAGACAACTTTGACACAAAAAACCTCCCACCTCCCAATACGGGTACTTATTCTTGTGAATCATCTTTTCCGAGAGGCTTAGTTTGGCCAAGCACACCATCATCAGCATATCCGAGAGGGTTTGTACAGCCGCGACATGTGCATCTGCTGCTAGCTCTCAACAACAGGAACAACCATCACCGTTTGGAGAGAGATAGATGGAGATACTGCTGTAGATATGCCCACAGAAAAAGAGCACGAAAGAATCAGGATCTTCCAGGCTAAACTTCCGTGTGTAACGGAAGATTGACACGGAGGGCGGCTCGTCGCGCCGAAGGATCTTGGTGGGTCGTGCCTGCTTTCGGATGACTTGCTGGCCATACAACACACGTCTCTTTTACTTTACCGTATACAGCCAGCACAGAGGAAACACACACACGACGGGTACGACGGCGGCTTCTGACAGGAGTTCTCGAAAAGAAAGGTTTTGCAACAAGTGCTGCTGCTGCTGTGCTCACACACGGACGGAGAGGGGTTTTTGGCAACCAACCAACCACCACCGACAAACGAACGGCGGGTTGTTCTTCAGCTGGAAAGAGAGGTTGTTGCTGTGGAGGAACAAACTGCCTAAAAGCGAGAAAGGGCAACCAACCGGAGAGAGAAAGCACGCTGCTTGTTGTTGTTGTTGTTGTTGTTGCAAAGCTCTGTCTCGACGGGAAGTGCTGCTGCGAGAAGAGCCTGTCGCTGCACGGTGTGTGGAGCCTGATAACCGAGGTGAGAGCATTAGAGCAGAGGGTTGAGAGAGCAACATCCTGTGTGTCCGTGTGTAAGAGCTTCATCGATTTTGCACCCGCAAATTTGCGCGAGAGAACAGGTCCGCTTTCTAGAACAGGCGTTGGGTAGCTGCTGGGGCACAGAGCTGTGTGCGTGCGTTGCCCGGCGTTGTCGTGTAGAAGCCGACTTCTCGTATGAGCTGGTCGCTGCTGTCGTTGTGGTGCCGCTCTTCCGGGGCGTTGTCGGCACACGGAGGGAACGGTTGTCAGGCGTCATGATGGCGGAGCGTTTTTGTTTTGTGGCAGCAGCATGTGCCTCCTGTTTGCCAAAGCTGCAGTGCGTGCCTCGAGACCGTTCTTTCCCTGTTGGCGGTGCGTGGTTAGTTCAAGTCCGTTACTCGTTGCAGTTTGCCCGGCAGCTTCTTTGTAAGCACGCGGGTAGGAAAGCGACAGAGCCTCGGCTGCATTTGTGCGATGGCCACGAAGAGAGGTGAACGGATATATCCTCCGGAACACACAGCAGCATTGTTGCCCGATTTGAAAGTAACAGAACGTTCGTTGCCCAAAAAAATATGTACAAGCGGAGAGAGCTGCCAGCAGCAGCAGCGGGATTTACGGCACGTCTGGCCAACTGCAATCAATTACACAGGCGGGATGAACCCTCGCGACGCACGACCGTGTGACGTATCTGCCACGTAAGCGTGTGTGCTTATCTATCCGTGCGTGGTGGTGGGTGTCCCGTTGGGTCTGTGGCTCATTGAGACAACCTCAACGGCGTTCGGCAGCTGCGAAGTGTGCTTGTTGGTGTTGTTGTGCCGCTGCGTCCTGCTGCCCTCATCGAGAACATCGGATTTCACCTTTTTTCTTTCACCCGTCCGTCCATTTTGTTTTTTCCAGCAAACAACGCAGAAAGCAGGCAGGAGGTGTGCAGCTTGTGCCGAGAGACATGTCGTCTCAACTCCAGGTAGACGACGGCGCAGCCAGCAGCAGCGATAACTTGGACAACGAGGGTGTGTGCCAGCCGGGCAACGAAAACACAGGTGAGTTGCGCGCAACCCGCGCCTCTCAGGGAAGGACGTCTTTTCTACATGTAGAACATCACGCGTCCTTTTTTCCTCTGACAACTGCTCCTCTGTGCCGGGAAAAAAACCAGTAACAGATTTGATCATGTGCAGAAGCGCGGCCTGCCTGCCTACCCACACTTTCCGTGTGCCGAGCAAATAACCCACATCACCCTCTACGACAAGAGCTCGGTGGCTTCCTCCTTCCGTCTGTACACGCGCGCCGATAACATTTGCATTTTGTGTATCAACACGTCGTAGACACAGCAGCTAGCCACAGCAAGTGCGACTGCTGCGGTAGGTGCAGGCTTGGCGCCATTTTTTTTTCGCTCGAGACCAAAATCGTACCCTCTCTGCCCTACCGTTTTTTTTCTCTTTGTCTCTTCTTTCTTTTCTACCGCCGCCGGTATGTTCATCCATGGTTGCTGCTGTGTTCCTGTTGCTGCACGGAATTCCGGTTGCAATTAATTTACCGTTGTGGTAATGTATGTATGCTTGTGACGTAACATGCTTTTTATTAGGGCGGTGGACTTCGGACGAGCACCGGCTGTTTTTGAGGGGCCTCGAGCTTCACGGCAAGGGGTGGAAGCAGATCGCCACCCTCATCCAGACGAGGACCGTCGTTCAAATTCGGTGGGTTCAGTGTGTTTGTTTGCGGCAGTCCGCACACGTTTGGAGAGAGATAGCGGAGACGTCGGTTGTTTTGTGGTGCAGGTGTGCAGATGAGGCATGCGCACCACTGCTGCCTTTCTTTCGGCGCGAGAAAAAAAGTGTTCTTTCCTTGTTCTTTTTGGTCCCTTCGGATATTTGAACAGTTTGGGCAGGCTGTTCATCTACCAACCATAGTCCAGATGTCGACGGATGCTTCACGTGGTATTTTTCACCAAAAAAAAGTTGACGTCTATGTACCTGTTTCTACAGCGAGAGAGAGAGATAGGAGAACCCCATGCGGCAGCATCAGAGGAGAGGGGAATGGTTGACTCGCGCCGTGGTTATTTTTTTTTTGCGTTCGCTCGCCGACTCTTTCGCGTATTCGTTGTGCGTTGCGCTCACCTCAAGGATGGCTTTCCTCAAGGATGTGGTGGAAGGGAAAATAAACAACCGCTGTTGCTGTTTGCGGTGACGGCAATGAGCTTTTTCCATCTTCCCTCCCCCTCCCCCTCTCCCGCGATTTTCCCCGGAAACCACCTTTCTCTACATAGCTACTAGCTACAGCTGCAAATAACGTAGATGCGTATGGGCAGCAGCAGATGCTGCGGTGCAGGGGGAGGACGAACTGGTCGTTCTGCCTGCCTGCCTGCCTGCCTGCCTGCCTGCCCGCCTGCCTGCCTACCTGCCTGCCCGCCTCCGCCTGCGCGCTTGGCTCTGTTTGTCTACTTGCTGCTTGGACCTGGGCTCCCTCCCGTCCCTCTGCCAGACAGTTCTCCGTGGTATGCATACGTTTAGTCTCATGGTCGTATGTAGGCGTGTCCAACGCCGCCGCCGTTGTAGGAGAGGGAAGGCAGCGGCAGCCGAAAACGCTCACAGCAGGGCTATCGTTACGCATGCGAGTGGAAGACGGCGCCTTTCAATGTTGATATTGCGTGGCTGAAAGAATGTGCACACGTGCACACATGCCCTTTGGAAGTGCAAACAACGCAAAATTACTCGCCTTCCCGGCAGATTTGTACGTTTTCGGTTTTTGAAGTTTGAACCTAACCTTGAGAAGTTTGAACCTAACCTTGAGAAGAGTGCAGCCAGAAAGGCAACGCTCGTCCGCGATCATGGTGTGTACGGTAAAGAGTAGGAGGCTTCGAGCGTATCCGCAGGCAGCAGCATCATTCTATCCCGGACATCCACCTTGTGAGGAATGTAACTTTGTCCTTGGCCTTTCAAAGATCTGTCCAGCATGACCATATTGTATGCAATGTCTACTCGCAAACATCTCAAAATATTCAAGAATATTCCTTCCTCATGGACACGAAACGAGCTTCGGTGGTTCTCAAAGATGCTGGATGGACACAATTAGACGACATAGATAGTTGAGTTTGTAACACAAGTTTCATTCACTGGCTGACGTAAGAATGCCTTCGATTGCAGCCGCGTCGTCTCGAACGAGTAGTCTTGATTCTGGTTTGTGTGCAATTGTCCTCCGAAAAAAAAAAATGTCCTCCTTATGTATGCTAGTACGTTAAGACTAAAACGAAACCGAGGCGGGGGGCAGCAAACAAAAGTAATGAAGGAGGTGGAGCTCATCGCTCCAACTCCTTGAAGCTCAGTCGAAAATAATACTTTGGCCACCAACGACTTATCACTGCTTGTTGCAACAGAGACTCAACATTCTTGTGGGTGATAGTGCGCATCGTTTTTTCGTTTTTCCCGATGATGAGGCCACCCCCACTACAATAATACACTACACGAACGCGTAAACAGTCAAAAGGATAGGCCCTTGTTCCAATGTCGCGCGTGAGCGCTTGCAAGCTTTCCGCTCTCACAACCTTCCATGCCCACCCGGCCGCGTGGCTCTTTCTGTTTGTTGTATCCACGGGGTGTTTGTTGCCCGCAGCACTCATGCCCAGAAGTATTTCCAGAAGCTGTCCAAGGCGCAGGCTAGTGGCACGTCACACCTGGACCCCGCAACCCTCATGAGCACCATGGACGCTGGAAAGCCTCGCCCCGCCTCTGTGTCACGGTAAGGAGGAGGAAGAGGAGGAGGAGTTATAGCAACAGCAGTAGGGCACAAGGTTCATGCCCATTCGCGCTCGAAGTGCAAGTAAATGTGTTACCGTGGGCAGCAACCAGCGGTGTATTGTTCTCATTGCATGCCGGTCGTTTTTGCAGAGTTTCACATTTGCGGGTGTGCGCATGCATGCATACTTGAAATCGTTTTTTTATTTGCAAAAAGTGTGTGTTGTACACAAAATAGTGCACGTGATGACATGATGATGTTCTTACTCCTACTCTGATTATTTTGTTGCCATTTTTTTTCTTGTCTGCAGGAACTTGCGAAGCAGCACAATGGCGAACAGCCCGGCGGAGTCGGAAGGGAGGCTCATGAGCCTGAGGAAGCGCCGCAATCGTGGCCGCCACCCGAGGTAGGCGCCCCCTCCACGACGGTGCTTGTGGTGCCGTGCCACGTCGTGGAACGCCCCCGCTGTGGTGGGTCGATCCTCCTCGCCCCGTAAAAAGCCCTTGTGTGATTGATCCCTCGCTTTTGCGTGCTCCTGTGGTTTTGTGGCATGATGGTATGGTATGGTATGGTATGGTATTGTATGGTATGGTATGGTAAAACCATGCTTGCCGCTTCCCCCTCGAAACCGCCGGAAATCCAGACACGACGATGACCAAGACTACGACACCAACAGCGAGGAGAGCTACGACTACGCCCGCAGCAGCGCCACCACGCGCACCCGCCGACGCAGGCGGAGCGTCAGCAGCGGCAGCAGCGGCGGCGGCGGCGGCGGATCGAGCGAAAGCGAAGAGGAGGACGGGGAAGGTGGTGGCAGGGGTCACCGCGGTGTGTACCGCGAGACGGCGCTGGGCGCGACGACGACGACGACGATGATGATGATGGTGAGGCAGGCAGAAGAAGCGCCTGCGTTTACGGTCGGTGGCGGCAACAGTGGTGCGCACGGCGCGGAGTTTGATGAGGTATGTTAAAAGCCAGGAAATCTGTCCCCCCCGGTGTTTTTCATCGGGGTTGGGTTTTCGTCGCTTGGCAACGACGTTGTAAAACAAGCCCCCCCCTCGGTGTTTGCCATCGGGATTGGGTTTTCGTCGCTTGGCAACGACGTTGTAAAACAAGCCCCCCCCTCGGTGTTTGCCATCGGGATTGGGTTTTCGTCGATTGGCAACGACGTTGTAAAACAAGCCAATTCACTTCGTGAACTCGGCAACCAGGTTACCGTTTTTCTTTTTTACCTCGTTTTTTTTTTTTGGCGGTAACCATAATGGTGGTCGAGTAGATCATGTTGTGCGGGGTCGAGAACCCTCACTCCGCGCAACGGGGGATGATCGTACCACGTTGTGTTAAAATGGTCAAGCTTCCTCGAGGCAGTTACACAGTGCTTACAACTGTCTCTGGAAGTGAAAGCACCAGAAAATAAATTAAATCATACGTAGCTGTCATCCGTACGCAAGGAAGTAAGCACAAGATGCCGAACACCCTTAGCAGGATGCAGCTCACCCTTCATACGAGTCGCCAAATACCTCACGGCGCTTCGCGCTTGGTGATGTGAGAGCCTGGTCCGGTGAGAACCCGGCGTGCTCCGTCCCGGCTTTGTAGGGATGCGAGGTCAATGGTCAAACGACTACGGCATGCACGACTATGAGTACACCCCCCCCCCCCCCCACTCGGTGTTTGCCATCGGGATTTGGGTTTTCGTCGCTTGGCAACGACGTTGTAAAACAAGCCCCCCACTCGGTGTTTGTCATCGGGATTGGGTTTTCGTCGCTTGGCAACGACGTTGTAAAACAAGCCAATTCACTTCGTGAACTCGGCAACCAGGTTACCGTTTTTTTTTTACCTCGGTTTTTTTTTTGGCGGTAACCATAATGGTGGTCGAGTAGATCATGTTGTGCGGGGTCGAGAACCCTCACTCCGCGCAACGGGGGATGATCGCACCACGTTGTGTTAAAATGGTCAAGCTTCCTCGAGGCAGTTACACAGTGCTTACAACTGTCTATGGAAGTGAAAGCACCAGAAAATAAATTTAAGTCATACGTAGCTGTCATCCGTACGCAAGG
>FN649728.1:2895753-2909995 GCA_000310025.1 Ectocarpus siliculosus | reverse complement strand
GGGGGGGGGGGGGGGGGGGGGATAGGGAAGGACTCAAACCAACAACAAACGCCACACGACTGTTTTTGCAATACCCCTACGCCTCGATCCTTGGGCTCACATGCTTTCTGATGACGATGTCCGCCTCCTTCGCCGAGATGATGCCCAGGCTCGTGGCTGCCTTTGCGATGCCTCGCGCACGGCACTCTGGCGTCGTCGTCTCTGCTGTCGCCGGCAACGCTCTCCCCGGGTCGCGTGGGGTGGTGGTTTTCGTTGGGCTGTAGCTGCCGCTGCGCGTGAGCCTCAAGATTTGCCTCACCATTTTCTCTCGGGTGTCCAACACCGACGACATTGTTGTTGGCGGCGGCCTGGGCACAATTCTACATTTAGTCCGCTCCCCCTGTTTGTTTGACAATGAGTACACCCCTGTTCGTTTTTTGCGTGTGGTGTGTTTGTTTACTGGTGTGTAAGAATCGTGAAAGCGTATCATCCGCCGTCGGTAAAGGAACGCTCATTGTACGTGCACTGTGTAGTAAGCGGGAGGCTTTCAGCGTATGCCGTTTCGTTTGGTCGCTTTGAAGCCGTGGCTGCTACCGCTAGTACCTACCTTGCTTGGCTCGTGCCAAACTTGTACGCTCGGAACATTACCCAGGAGGAGTGTTGAAAAGACAAGCACACATCATACATACTGCATCTTCTCCATCAGTACTGTGCGCTGCCCCATTATTGTTAACATCACATGCAAAATGCGTGCCGCCCATACAGTACCTGCCGTAGACGACGATGATGTTGTTGTGCTCCTCCCCCCGATCTGCTAGTAGTCTGTTTCCTCTTCTTGCGTGCCGCCCTCCCGGTGAACCTTCTGATCTGATGTATTTTCCCATTGTCAAGATCTAGAAGGATTTCTCTCGCTGTGTGCATATGCTGCGGTGCAAAACACGGACGGACGGCAGCGGGTCAACATTGAATGGCGTACAATGCCGTATTTCAGAACTAGACTTTGATGGATGCGGAGATATCGATAACCTCTCTTCATTGTTCGAAAACTTCGATGAGGTCGGTCAGAATTAAAACGTAGGGTTCAGGTTACAGGTAGTACTGTAGTCTAGTCCGTTAGACTTTTTAGATACAGTCAGTCAGTGTGTTTTTATCCACCACGCGCTCAAGAGTTTGACTAGACTGGGTAGAGAGAACGGAACGGTTATTAATGTAAGACAACAACAACAACAAGGACATTCCGGGCTTACATGCTCAAGAGAGACTCATCGGAGCAAATAATAATTGCTACATACACCGTGCGACCATCATGCCCCGCGGACGCTTCACCAATCAACCAACGTACGCATAGAACAAGAGAGCTCAAAATTCATTCAATATTCTCTAAACAACGTCTTGATGAGAGAAACTTTTATTTTGCCGACGACGATGATGTCAAAATCAGAGCATAGATACGTGCAGACTACAGTCAGTCTAGAATCGGATATGGGAAACAAAGTCGGGGAAGCGCAGTTGGTTCCGCAGGGACTGCTTCATTCGGTCGTCGTCACGGGCCATGGGCTAGTTAGGTACTGTAAACAAAGCATTGCTCACCGTCGTTGCTGCTGTCCGCAAGATCCATTTCCCTCTGGGCAGCTTTACGGTCAACGAAAGGCCGCGTATATGTCAACACAGACGAGCGAGGCGAGGGTGGTCATCGCCGAATCGCTATTATTGAGAGTTGTTCGCGAAGCTGCCGGTCAGAACGTGCTCGAGATGGTGGTAATAACGACCCAACAAGAAGACTTCGTCGAAGCTTGGGATTGCAACCCCCTGCCTCCAACCCAATGTACTATTATCAACAAGCCAGAAGATCTCTTACAAGACATGTGTTCGGATACAGCTGTTCATTATTTGTATTTGCCCTCCGTTCTATGTAGCCATTCTAAGGTGCATTGCTCTGCCAGGACAATTTTCGATGCTACTACTACTTGTACAGTAGATAGGTTGTGGTGTCATTCCTGAGCCAACCCTCTTCTCTCACGTCTTCGCGAAGATACGGTGGGGGGCGTCTCATGTTGGAACCGCGTGGTCCTCCTTCCTCTGGCCGCTAGGCTCTAGCGGTCGGGCACGACATTGGATTCCGTGTCGTCCGCGATTCTCGTTCATTCTGCCGTTTCGAGAACCTTCCGAAGGATTTTTTTTTTCGAAACTCGCTAATAGTCGACGTGAGGCTTTGTAGATTTCGCCGAAGGTCAGCACGTCTTGTTCTCTTGTAGCCAGAAGCAATAGCTCAGTCGACACACAGGATAGTTGTTACTCTTGCCAGTCTACACACGATAGACTTGTCTACAAATTCCAACAACGATAGGTTTCTCAGAAATATAGTCTATGATCTGATTTGGATAGACTATGACGACTACGTACTACGGCGGCGGTAGAAACCTACGTCGTCGTCGGCGTACGTACGTACGTACGTACGTACGTAGTACGTGGCTATTGTAGATTTAGTTTGTTGATTTCCCTCCGTTTCGTGGCTGTTACGCGATGTGGTCCTGACTGTAATAGCTACCGCCACTGTGTGTGTCGCTGGTCATTGCTGGAACAAAGCAGCGTGGTTCGAATTAATCCACCACACAAAAAAAATGGTTTGTGCTTCGTAAATATAAGGCATTCATTGCGTCAGATTATTGCAGCAAGCCCTAGTTTTTTTCGACAAGAAAAAGTCAGTCACAGCCTACAAAGTGCACAAGAACCATCTACTACAGTATGTGTAGCAGACGAACCCTACCTTGTACGTCACCTTGTTCATTGTGTATATTTTACCTTTCTTTATGAAATTGGCGTTTATCTGGACTCTATCCCTCCCCCTGCCCTCTTCACACCCACCCTCCTCGCATGATGACCGCTTTCACAACCCGGGCACGTTATGCCGGCTCGGCCTGTAACCCCCCTACGTTATCCCATGTAATAACCACTCGTTGGCCGGAGGTTACTCAACGCCCCCGTACAACGGTGCCCACTGGCCACCTGTGATATGTAGATACAAGAGCCCAGGATACGTTGGCACAATGCGTACGTACTAGATGAACGCGTACACTGATCAATTTGGGCTTTTGTGTGAGTGTGTGCGGGGATTCACGAGTGAGTGCTATGTGTGTACCAGCTACATTGTGCAGGGCACAACAAGCTCTCAGATCAGATCCCGTTACAGAGGGGTTTGTACATTTTCGTACTTTTCCATGGAATTTTTCATGGAATTCCATGGAACTTCCATGGGCTTCCATGGGCTTCCATGAAACGTCTTCCATGGAAATCCATGGAATTCCATGAAAACTTTCACGACATTCCGTGAAAAGTTCCATGGATGTCCATGACATTTTTGTCATGAAACATTCCATGAAGAATAATTTCACTCCTTGTCATCAAACATTTCATGGAAAAATTTCATGGACGTTCATGACATGCTTTCATGGACGCCCATGAACGTTCGTTCATGAAATGTTTCATGAAAGCCCATAACCATCCATGAAATGTTAATAATGCTCCATGAACGCCCATGAAATGTTCCATGAATGCCCATGAAATGTTTCATGAACGCCCATGGAATATTTCATGGAATTCCAAATTATGGAACACCAAACAAATTCGAATACCGGTTGATGGGGGCGTATGTATATATATATATATATATGTATATAATGCAGAAGAAGCACACAGAGGATGCATAATACCAAGACAGACTGTGAGAGAATTCGTGCAGTAGATTGTTAAGGATAGCATGAATAGGGTACATCCTATTGTTCATAGGATGTGGGATGATCAGGAGGTATTCCTTCTTGTACCCATACCCCCCCCCCCTTAGAATTGACTACTCTGTGTGCCCCCTGAGATGAAGTTGGATCCCGACTTCATCTTAAATCCTTGCTGATCGTCTCCCAGCAACAACAAGCAACTCTCTCTCCGATCTCTACGTGGCCGTGGACAAGAGTGTCAACGACGGAACCTTCATCTACCTCTAGGAGCAAGCTACCGTCTACGGCTTAACTCCTTGTAAATGGTTTAGGACAACGATGACGTTTTGATCAAGATCACGTAACATTGCATTCAAATTCATTCATTCGTCATGGGGGCGTGTTGAAAGGCAGCGCATTACCTCGAGGATGTGTGTGTGATGTAGTAGAATAGATGCAGCTGCATGATTGCTGTATGCCATGATACATACGTAGATAGATGTGGTGTGATAATGACGTTTTGTACTACAGTAGAACGTAACACGGTGTCATGATAAATGAATTGATGGTTATCAGATGATTGTAATTGTAGCGAAATATGAAACGTTTCATGGACTTCCGCGAAAAATTTCATGGAAGTTCATGGAGCTCCATGGAACTTTTCATGAAACTCCTTGGACTTTCTTTCATGAAACATTTCAAGGTAGAGCTGGCAACATGCGTATGATGCATGGGCACGGGAAGGATGTCGTTGTTCCAGGAGTTTGCCCGGGAATGTACCGACGGCAAAATTGTAGTGATTCGAATACAGGGGGCGAAAAAACGAATGAAACATGAACAAAAAAAAAACGTAGTGCAGGGGAATTGAACCCGCCACTACGGTGTAGAGCACTGACTGCTGTTTGTTGTTGACCGGCCGCATCGTGCGCACCCTCGATGAGAGGATACGCATTCCAACACGCAACCTGCCCCCTACCGGCTTGTGCGCAAAGCGCCAACCTGCAAGAGAGGGTACACCTTGCACTATCACCGGCAACCTGCCCCCCCAACCGGCTTGTGTGAAGCGCGCCAACCTGCAAAAAAGGGTACACCTTGTCATAACATAGGCAACCTCCCCCCTATCCGAATCGTGCATGGCGCGCCAACCTCCAAGAAAGAGTACACCTTGCGCTGCCATCGGCAGCCTGCCCGCTGTCCAGCTTGTAAGCAGTGTACCAACCACGAGAGATGGTACACCTTGCGCCGCCATCGACAGCTTGACCCCAATCCGGCTTGTTAGCAGCGCACCAACCACCAAGAAAGGGTACACCTTGTGCTACCATCGGCAACCTGCCTCCTATCCGGCTTGTAGTAGCGCACCAACCACCAAGAAAGGGTACACCTTGCACTACCATCGGCAACCTGCCCCCTATCCGGCTTGTAAACAACGCGCAACCTCCAAGATAGGTATACCTTGCACAACCTGGCCATCGTTGCATTGCAAGGATTACCCAAGGTGGGGAGGTTGTAACTCGTGCCAAAATAATTGAAGATGGAGGTTGGCAAAAGTGCCCCTACAACCTGGTGTGTTGGCCACCCGTTTGTGACATTTGTGGATTTTACATGTGTGTTAAGAACGCGCCGCGAAAGCAGTCTCACTTTGCATTTTTCTCGAAGTACTTGCACTCAAAGAACACGGGGGTCTCTCCGTTTGCCGTTGTGATAAGGCCATTCCAAAGGTGGCTTGTTTTATCCGCCGAACTTTCTCTGAGGCCGACTATTTCCCACCTAGAGAGAGACGAGACAAAACCAGAACACCTCAAGGGTGGCGAAGCGTAGCTTGCTCTTCGCGTGCGTTTTGCGTGCTCGTTGTCTCTCTTGATCTTGCTTCAAGGCCTGCGTTTGGGCTTAATAGTTCATTCGCCATCGCTTTCATTGTCACGCGTGTTAACATGCTGCCCTCGCTGATGAATCTCTGTCTCTCGTTTCTCTCGTTGTCTTTTCTTATACTTCGCAGACACCACCAAAACGCAGCGTCGCTTTGGCTGCGGGCGCGCTTTCGCCCTTTTTCCCGACCCCTTCCTACGGGGGAAGCCCGTCCGCTGCCTCATCGACCTTCCAGACGAAGATCGCTCGATCGCCCTTGCCGATGGACACGATGTGCGCGTCGTCAGCCGTGAACCTGACACACGAAATGCCCCCGACGTGGCCCGAGACGAGCTTGTAACCCGCCTGCTCCGAGGACGAAAGACGGTGAGCCAATGGCAGCAGCGAAAAGTCATCAGATGAAGGATGCACCACAGCAAGCTGCTTGACGCGGGGAACTCCGCAAGAAAACAGATACACATGGCGATTTGTTGACTGGCGTTCTGCAGGAAGAGGACTCGCAGGTTTTAGCTTTTGCAAGCCCTTTCCCCTCATGTATCGAGAAACAGCACACCTCGCCGGGGAAAAACGTGCCATTACACCCTTTCCTCTTTGAGATGGAGCCCTATGCGGTTTTGACACATACCACATCATCCCCACCAAAATCGCCGCTAAGAAATCCATCCACGCTCACTAGTCTCACCTGCTTCGATAGTGCGGGGTATCTGAACAGCTTGACATTGCCAGCATCGTCCGCGGTCACCAGAAGTGTTCTGTCGTGCGATCTGTGTTGACACACAAAACAACCGCCATCGGCGGCACGAAGAAGAAGTGCATGCATTTTCGTTCCAGTAGTATCGAGTACTTTGCATGTGCCGTGGGGCCTCTAGAGCAGGGTTGGGTAAGACACCGTACTCGCGAGAAAACCCGATGCCACCGCTCAAAAAAGGAGATGGATGAGAAAACATGCGTTGGCTATCCAGATTCTAGGTAAGGGTAGAGTGTGTTCACCGTAACATAATCAATTTGCAGAGGTGTCTGTCTAGATGCATCTATCGACATTGCAGGCGGGTTTTGCCTCGAACTTAATATGTTCGCAACGAAATCATCATCGGTTCCTGCAACTTACCGGTGGAGCGAGGTTAACGTCGCGGCGTTTTCCTCGGCTACGGGAGGCCAGGCCCCCTGAACAGGCCAGCCGAACGGACACGTGTACTGTGACCACTTGATGTGCTTCAGCTGGGCTTGCACTGCGAACGGCAGGCCGTCGCCAGCGCTATCTGAAAGGAGAAGCGGGTGTGGTGGGGTGACGAACCACAACGAGGGCGCGGATAGATAAACGCCGTACTCAGTATCACTGGTGAACGTCTCGCTGAGGACTTTTCATTGCGCCGCTTATGGCACCGAAAACTGATAGCTCTAGGTGCGACATCCTCCAGCTCTACGTTTCCCCAGTTCTTCTCCGCACTAGTCCACAAGTCACGAGCGTGTACAATCGAGTCCGAGGGACGAAAGGCGGTGTCTTCGTGCGTCACCTGACTGACGGCACAAAACGTTGCACCTCACGATTAAGGAGCGCGTTTCACAAAATCTAGTTATGACATTTACTTTGCCAACGTGCAAATCTACACGTCATGGTTGAAGAAAGCGTGATGAGCGAGTCATCTCCTTTCATTATAACAAGACTAGAAAGCTGGTCACAACTCACGGTAGAGGAGTTCGTTGTCCTCGGAGGCGGACTGCACGTAGTTGGAGTCCTCGCTGAAGTCCAGGGCCACGAGGGGGCTGTTGTGTTTCTGGGCCTGCGTTATAATAGGGTCGGGGGTTTCCGCAAAGTGTTCCCAGGGTTCAGTAGGAGGTTGCTCTGCGGACCATGCGCTGTTCATTCTCACTTTTCCAAGTCAATATGTTGATCGAAAACGTTCAGGTCCCCTACGCACCATTCTCGAGCGTTGTTGACGCACGTACAAACGAACGAACAAGAATCTATGGACAAGAGGGTCAGCGGGTTGAGTGGTGGAGAATCATACTGCGAATCTCATATCCATCGATACGTAAAAAACTGTGGTTCGGATCTGGAAAATAAGATGACAATGATAGGTGGGGGTCGACGTTGACTGTGCTCAAATGGTCTTTCTGGCAACCATCCTTGCAAAGCAGAGAAAAAAAATATCGCGTCCGTTCTACCTCTCTCCACCTTCTCTAACCTTAGCCTTGAGCGCGTAGGACTTAGAGTCGTAGATGTAGATCTTGTTGTCCGTCGATGCCACCGCGAAGCTCTTGCCGTCGGGACTGAAGCAGCACGCCCGGATCCAAGAGCGAGAGTCCCTCCCCTCGTACAGGATCTCCATGTTGTACACGTCGAAAATCAAGAACTGATGGCCACGGACACGTCACACACAGAATCACAAAACGAGTTGGGACCGCGGACATGATCGGGAAGGTACTTCCCGCTTTGTAAATTTCTTGCTGTCTTTAAGTCAATACTCGGCCGTTTATTCTGCGTGACGATGAGTTCTGACTGGAAAAGCACACCCACCCGTGGCACGAACACGTGGAGGATACCGGTGGGGAAAGAAACATGCAAGCACACACACAGGGCAGAGGCGCTTCGAAAGGAGTTGATCTTTTGGAAGCTTGCACTCTATAACGTCTACGCCCCCCTGTTTTCATCGTGGGCTTCGGCGTGTGTTTTTTTTCTTCAGATCCCTTCTTCAATTGTCTGAGTGTTTCATTGGCAGTGGCCGTAGTTCTTGCGTTTCGCCCGTCGCAAGTGGGCGCGCTCGTGAACAAATTTCAAGCGAGAAAAAAACAATATTAAACAAAATAGAGATCGGGTGTGTTGCTTACCGTCCCATCCTTCCTCGTGCGCTCGCCACCGATGCTGCCGCCCATCCCAATGAGGAGGAGCCTTTTTCGAGCGTTGGGTCAATAATTGGAATCAAGGTACGCGCGATGACGTGGGCAGGGGGAAATAGCATAAGCCCCTATGAGAGAAGCGCGGAAGCTCAGCAAAAAGGCCCAGCGGACTGATGAGTTGAATAGATATGTTAGGTTGCCTTCTGGGTGGGGGGATGAGTACGAGAAAACAACAGCCTGCTGCCGTAGCGTACCGGCCGTCGGGTGACCATGCCAGCGCTCGACACGTGCCATCCACGTACGCCTTCCGCAGCATGACTCCTAGGGACACGCTCCACACTCGAATGCTGTGGTCGTCCCCTGCCGTTGCGAAGATGTCTCCATCCGTTGGGTGTACCGCCAGCCCCCAGAGCTGCCCGCTGAAGTGGCCCTCCTGTCATGTTGTGGTTGTGGTCGTTGTGGTCGTTGTGGTCGTTGTGGTCGTTGTGGTCGTAGGTGGTAGTTGTTGTTGTTGTTGTTGTTGTTGTTGTCGTTGTTGTTGTTGTTGTTGTTGTTGTCGCTATTGTTGTTGTCATTGCCGTGCGTTTTGTGATTTCACTTTCAAAATTCGGTGTGTTGTATGCCGCAATTACTTACTTCCTGGGCAGCACCTCAGACCGATCACTGGCACGCCCTGTCGATCCCACGAGCGACAAAACGCCAGCATGCACCACACCGACCACACACCTGCAGCAACATCATGGAGCCGCTCTCTCTGCTTATCTCGTAAACCTCAGAGCCAGCCGTCACCGCCGCGATCTTGATCACCTCCGACCCGGTAACGTCGAGAGACGCGCAGACCGATCGCACACCGCGAAGAAGGGGCGGGACTGTCGCCTACGGGGAGTGTGGGGTGTGGGGTGTTTGTGTGGAGGGGGGGCGGAGAGTTGTTCGCTGAAGAACCGAGACTGGAATGGGGGGGAGGAGGTATATTCATGATCATGCCGCAGCCATAAGACCGTGCGCCCCTACAAAGCCGGGACGCAACACGCCGGTTAGTCACCGGGCGAGGCTGAGACGCTTTACACCAAGCGCGAAGCGCTGTGGGGTATTCGGCGAGGCGCATCATGAGTGAAGCTGTGTCAAATAATGAATATTTGACTGTTTGATTGTTTGAGGGTGTTGCGCCTACTTCATTGGGTATGAATGCCAGCTTCGAATGGATTGAGTGAGTCCTTTTTCTGGTGTCACCTCTGCCAGCGACAGTCATGGGCTGTCAATGTGAGCATACCAGCGATTGGGATGGGACCGAGCATCGGTTGGTTGGTTCATTTGAGGATGTCAAGTGATGGGGGTATGGCGGGTGCGGACCTTACGGTTCACCTTATGCATGAGCATGCCAGCACTAGAAAGTAGGGGAACAAGGGTACTGAATCAGGACCAACGAATCGGACGAGCCAACATCTTCAGTCCAACGTTGCCAGCCAGCGCTTCTCACTTTCCAGCAGAATTATCCCCCGTTGTAGGACCTTTCCACAGTGAACGTCTCTGAACATAAAAAAAGTCTCGACCTAATTTTACTTTCACGAGGATAACTGAAGAGGAGTTCTGCCTGCCGGAAGAACCATCCTTGTTTGGTAGTCACCTCGCTCAAGTCGAAAGTCTTGAGGTGCGCCAGTTGCGTGCTCCAGAGCTTGACAAAGCCGTCCTTCCCACCCGTGACTAATCCCCCTGCGGTATGATGGACGGAGTTGATGCACCGTTGGTGGGCGCGCAGGGTCTTCTCGAGCCACCTGAAGCACCAGCATACAATAACGTGGACGATTTAGGGCTAGTGGACAACCTAGTCTTCGTATGTTGTGTAACTATCGACGAGGAAACCGTCTTGTGGCCTGTCTAAGCTCTTGACAAACGGGCGGGAGTGTACAAACCTGATGAAACGAAACCATGTCTTCGATACTACCCCTCAACAACATGACGGGCCAATATAGAACGCATGTGTGAAATACGGAAAGCGGCTAAATACCGCAGCCTGTAGATACCATGCAGGTGAAATTGGCTGGCATAGATGGAACAATCAAGTCTGGTTAATGCATTGAATATTGCGGGTGCCCGCCATGGCGCGGGTGAAAACGCTTGGCAACATACATGCCCGCACCATAGAGGGCCCCCGACTGCAACGACTCTCACCTCCCCTTCCACACGTACAGGTGGCCGCTTACTCCGCCGCTGACGAACCGGGCCGCCGCGATGGCCGTTCCGCACAGCATCGTCTGCCGCTTGCCCACCTTCCCAAAGAGGCCCATTCTGGCGTTGAACAACCTGCGGTGGCAAAAGTCGGGCCGTGTGCAGCGAGGCGCGGCGCGGCGTGATGGCGATGATCACGGCAGGTACTAATAACGTGGAATCAACCGTGGGTGAACATCAAAGAAGGACAAGACCGCTCACGTTTGCCTTAGCTGGGGGCAAGCTTCCCGCTGGCCTAGCTTATTCTTACAATGAGTGCTTTGCGGAAGGGGGAAGGCAGCACGACGGAGAATTGTCGAAACAAGTCGGATCCGTCTCCTCCGTTGTGATTTCATCCAGCCTTTATTTCTTTCTGGGTTGCCGGGGACATTGATTATTGGCTCTTCTCGATTTCACCGGACGTGATACACGCCATTGACCATCCTCCACGGGTGCAGGTAGGCGCTCGGAGTAAAGAAAATAACCACCACCTCCCTACATTTTTCACCAAGTTGCATCTTTATCCGCCTGCCTAAACCCACAGAGTGCGGACGCAGCGGACGATATAGATAAACGGAAAGCAACAGGGATGCGGCTACAGCTACGCACCACCTTCGTACACCGGCCAACACCTTACTCCCCTGGCTGATGTTCAAGAGTGATTAACCGAAACAACGACATATAGGGTGTTTGGATAATTGAAAATGTGTTTGTTTTCGGAAACCTACCCAAGGACCCCGCCTGTTGAACGTAAAGTTGCTCGGCATCAGTTATACCCACGTGGCTCAACCATACGCGCATTCTTCTTTTCCCTCCTTCTTCGTCATCTTATTATTGTTTACCTTCCGTTAAGAGCCCAGAATTTGACGTGACCGACCCCTCCGGTAATGACGCGGAGCTCGTCGTCGTCTGAGTGAGAAAACTCCGCGAAAAACACGTGCCCGAAACCTCGCCCCCCCTTCCCGGTCGCCTACCAAGCGCATTGTAGTCCCATTCGAGCACATTGTTAGGGATATATTGGGCGAGAGTGAAGGAGAGAGAGGGAGCGAGCGGAAACACGAACGAGTGCAGCTTGCATCCGTGTGCCGTGGTTGTCTATCTTCAGTTGTATGCAAGTGATCACCGTCGTCGCGAGCGAACCCTCGGTTTATTTACCCCTCTACTGGCTGACTTTAGGCCCTTGAGACATACGCAGCGGGTGTATGAGGAAACAGTAGCTCACACCGTGTGTCGAGAGTGCACCCTGCTAAACTCAAACAACATTTATTCCAGCAGAAGGGAACCTTGAATATAGTACATGACGATGTTGCTGAACTCAACTCGAAAGGTTAGCTTCATGTTCATTGTGTGCAATGCATGCTTCCCTGCTTCGTGCTGCAGTAGAAACTCTAGCGCTCACACATGAACGGCGGGCGAATCGATCTGAATGTGAGGGGCGGTTGGTTCTGTTCTAATATTGCTGCGGGAAGAAAGATGCACGGTCGCATGCATCGAGCCCGTAGCCAAGCCCCACCACAAACAGCTATCTTGGCCCCAATCACGCCACATCCCCCACCTGGAGCTCGGCGTCGTACCATTCACCCGAGCAAGATCGCCAGACGGCCAGAGACTTGTCCGAATCTACCCCTACCGTGGCCAGCCTCCTGCCGTCCTTGGAGAACGCCAGGCTGGCGATCCCTTGGCGGTGGTAGTGCGGAAGCGTGCACAGCTGCGCGAGTGTGGAGCGCACAAGCAACCGAGATCGGTACCAGCAAGTTGGCGGGATAGTAACAACAGAAAAACCAGGATGGGAAGGGGAGGGCTGGGATTTGCCAGGGAGGCTTAATGCATTCTGATCATCCGTCTATCAAACACGTGGCAAGATGCGGTTTTGCGTTGGGTTCAGTCACAGACTGGGCTCGTTCAGAGTGGCGGCGTGCCCAGGTAGTCTGGGTGGTAATTGTGCCACCTCGGTGGGCGGAAAACGGACGATACAACATGCTTTCATCCTGTATCACTATCCATCGTGAGGGCCATCAGAGCGACAGCTCGCATCCCCTCTATCCACGAAACCCAGACCAGTTAGAATTACTGAGTTGAAACCGTGGCGCTGTTGTGCTGGAAGGAATGTCATGGCGAACGCCTTCTTCGTGAACACATATATGTGTGTTGTTCATGGTATCCGCAGGATGGAAAACAAATTGTGAGACAAACATTGCTCAATACCCGCACGCGGGGGCGATTCTTCGTATCTTCCCTGCCTACCTCGACGCTTGTGGCTGCATCCCACACGCGCACTGTCGGTCTTGTTCCGGCCTCGCCTGACGCAACAAATCGCTGGTTCGGGCTAACGCGAAGGAAAATGATTTGTTTCCCGGCATGCCCGCGAAAGTACCCCTGGCTGTTGAGGACAACAACATATTGAAAGCAGGCAACGGGGGGACGGCACTCTATTTAGCTTGGAACGGTCCTTGTCATAGCCGAATAAAATCGTTTTAATGACGGAGAAATATAACAGGGGAATACAGAGTAGGCCAAAGTGCATGCCAGAAGCTTGTTGCGCATTGATTGTGCAAAATCAAAGGAGGAAGTTTCAGAAAAAGCATTGTCGTATTCCTGCCGACCCTAGGCTTTTCTACGGAACCGATAATTTGCCGCAACTCGACTAGTCCGCAGACTCATGCTCTTCCGGTGAGCGACGAAAGAACGTTCTACCGCGAAAGGTTCCTGTACGGTGATCGTCCTGCTCGACCAGAAAATGAGGTTAGTGTACACGCCTGCGCCTGTCTCCGCGCGGTAGATACCTGTGCGTTTTCCGGCTGTACACGACCCCGATGGTGGCCGCCGGGTACACCAGGCCCCCCACCCGGTTGTAGGCGAGGCTTCCTCGCGCCAATCCTTGGCTCCGGATCCCGCGAACGGATGCAAGGGAGACGCTCTGCTTGGGTGCGCTCGTGTCGTTCCCTAGGTCCAGCGCGTACGAAGGCTCGATCATCTGAGGCACACAGGGCAAGAAAAAACACGGCACAAAAACGTCTGAGTGTGCAAGTGGGTGGACAAACACCGGTGACCGTTGGCACGAAGATGAATGCTTCAGGGCCGGCGGTGATGGCCACTTGAAATGGTTCCCAATGACGTGGTAGAATTTTGGAAAAGCCTCGTGGTGACCTGTGCGAAAATGTATGTTAGTGTCCGTTGCTGTTTTCGAAGCTAAGGGGGGGGGCGGGGTGTACTCATTGTCGTGCATGTCGTAGTCGTTAGACCATTGACCTCGCATCCCTACAAAGCCGGGACGGAGCACGCCGGGTTCTCACCGGACCAGGCTCTCACATCACCAAGCTCGAAGCGATCATCCCCCTTGCGCGGAGTGAGCGTTCTCGACCCCGCACAACATGATCTACTCGACCACCATTATGGTTACCGCAGAAAAAAAAACGGTAACCCGGTTGCCGAGTTCAAGCAGTGAATTGGCTTGTTTTACAACGTCGTTGCCAAGCGACGAAAACCCAACCCCGATGGCAAACACCGGGGGGGGGGGGGGGGGGGACCCATAATCTTGCATGCCGTAATCCTTAAACCATTGACCTCCCATCCCTACAAAGCCGGGACGGAGCACGCCGGGTTCTCACCGGACCAGGCTCTGGGGGGGGGGGGGGGGGGGGGTC
>FN649728.1:2816411-2895653 GCA_000310025.1 Ectocarpus siliculosus | reverse complement strand
GGGGGGGGGGGGGGGGGGTACAGAAAAGCAGGATCGGTACCATGGCTAGAGTACCGAAACACTTTCGTCGTATTGTTGTGTATGCGACTTTTGATTCTTTAGCGAACAACTTCGGGATTTCGAAAGAAAGATTGTGATTGAGCGCGCGAGAAGACCTGACACCCCTCCCCCTCTCCCCCTCTACCTACATGTTTTGCGGGGCACGTGAAAAGAATCCCACAGACCACACGCTATTTCAACGCCTCGGCCTGCCTGCCCTCCCCCTTTGTTGGTGACAACAAGGCCTCACTTAAGAAAGCATCTCCATACCGCGCTACGTGACCACTGCTAACGAAAACCACACACGACCAGGTTCGAAAACACGAGGCCGATAGAGGACCCATCTTACGTTTTTGACCCACGGCCGATCCACGTTTTTGTCTTCCGCTCGCCCGCCCTCCCCGTTGCTGGCCGACAACAGGCCGCCGCCTTGCTGCCCTGCAGTACCCAGAACGTCGGCTTCGGGGTCAGCATCACTGTCTTCCGGCGCAGGCCCTTCCGCCGCCGCCGCCGCCGCCTCCGAGGGATCAGAGGGATCGCCGACGTTCGCTTTCGGTGCGTCGGGGCCTTCTCTCGCTGCTCCTGAAGTTGCCGCGCTCGCGACCGCGGCGTTGGGCCTTTGGAGTATTGGTGTGGTTGTTTTGGTAGTTCGAGGGCGCAAGCATGAAGGGGGGATGAATGAAGTCCATGAGGCAAAGTGAGCAGACGCCAACGTTAAGCGGGACATCACAGCAGTAGAGAGGTACGCCGTTGCAGAGGGGCAGAGCTAAAAAGTTACGGACTAGTACTGCGTTTTCGCCTGGTTGTCCTTTCTTGGCGCCAAACAAACGAGAGCAAGAGGTCCTTTCGCGGCAAGGTGCGCGCGTTTCATCCTAGCTAATCCTATTAGATTACTGCTATCGCTTGAGTCGTTTCGTCCGTTTCAGTGGAGGTGCACAACTTGCAGTATCCTCGATCAAAACCCACGACACTGCGAAGAGCTCCTCACCTGCTAGCTTCCTTGGCGGCTAGGTCATCCCTCTCGTGCCGCCATTGCATGACACACCGGTCCTCCATCCCGATGGAAATTAGGTGACTCTGCCCCATGCTCCAGCGCAGGCGCGTGATTCCCGCCGAATGTGCCCTACGCACAAGAATGATCCAAGAAAGGCGGTATCATGGACACATGCGCCCGTTTTCTAAAGGTGACATCTGCCTCGGAGTACCGATTGGATTTGGTGAGGCTTGAACGGAGAGGTGTCAAGTACAGTGAATCCACCAGCTGCTGGGAGTACGAATGCATACGACGTCAGTATCCAATGAACCTGCCCCCCTGCTGTCGCCGTGGCATCGGGTTCTTCCGCGTTTTCTTCAGCATTCGTCACACACCTGTATGACTTGGAGTCAGCGTAGGGTGAGGTGCATGGCTGGCGGAGGAGGCGGATCCGCCCGAGGTTGTCGCCAGCAGCTACGGCCTTGCTCAGGTGTTCGGAATGGAGTGTCGCATCGATGCTCATGACCTGAACGCGGGTAGAGTTCATCAGGTGTCGTGACCAATAACCTGTTGTAGCATCCTCAATATGAGCATGATACGCATATGTAGTATGCCAACAACCTCGGCTTGATGCGTTACACACTTTGTGTCATTTCTTCGCATCTTAATTTTTTGGTTTCACGCCAGCGTCATAGACACATTGAAGCCAGCAGTACGCCGTCCACTGTACCCGGGACATGGCTCACGATACCAACACGACACGAGCACGGTTTGATCGCATACCACAGTGTGGAATGGATATCCGCGATCCAACGTACGCTGGTGTTTATTGTAGTACGTTCTTCCAAACAACTGAGATCATAACGGGCTGTAGCAGCAACGGGTTGAACATCCTGTAGCCCACGAAATTAGCGTTCCGGATACCGGCAATGGCGAATGACACGACAACACTCAAGGCCACGGCTATTCATTGTTCAAAGGCAACAAGCGGCCAACTCAACCTGACCATTGTTCAAAGCAAAAAGTTCTGGTCTTAGTAGTGTAGTTCTCCCGTGTCACGATAACTTAAGGAAAGCCAGCCAAACAGCACCGTCAGCTCATCTTTTCCCGCAGTATTTGAGGAAGTACTCAGACAGCTTCACGATCTCAACACCGAGGACATCAAATAAAACGATGAGTTGCGTATGTTTTCCTGTGGCTATAGGAAGGGGAAGGGCAGCAGCGTATGAGTTCCTTCTTCAGAGATTGGGTTCCACAAGGTGGCAACTTTCCAGTCTACCTCTGTGCCGTCGAGTTCAGGGGGCCATACCCCTTGCGAGGCCCAGCCAAAGAGTACCGTCTGCGTGTCCCACTGCACGTTTTTCAGCCGAGACGCCGCGGGGATGACCATCCCCGTATCTGCCTCGTGCGAAAACAGCTCGTACGCCTGCGGGATAGCGGCGTTACAGAGAGGAAGGGTATAGAACAGGGCACAGTGAGAGGAGGGGGGTACCGCAGCTGGGTGACACGGAGTGTTGGTTAGGGTCAGGGCAAAGTGCCCAGGTTCGACCCGGGACCACAGAGAGAGTAAGTTTTCTCCACCTCTGTCACCTACTCAGGTTCCTTGTTTGCCTTGGCTGGCTCTCATCCCGCGGAAAAATCAATGCCAAATCTGACTTTCGCTTGGCGACCGCGATCGGATGATGGGTATCTCTCTTCACACCTGGCACGTAGATCGGACGTAGCGGCCGTCCGTGCTGAAATCGATGGCGACGATGGGGCTGTTGTGTGTCGTCAGCATGGCAGCAAGAACGTACTTCTCGTCCGTGCTGCGAGGAAATCGCCAAGTGTTTTGTTTTTTTCGTGTGAATATGCCAAGTTGGACGGATGGGCGGACGGACGAAGGGAAGGAGGGTGGAATCACACACTCGAAGAGAACGGGTGGGGACTTTGTGGCAGTCGCGATCCCACATGGAACAAGTGCATCCATCGTAAGGACGGTGTAAACGCTCGTGCATCAATGACAGCGGTTCAGAGAGCGATCCCGCCGGCGCGGCCTGTGGTGTGGTTCAGCGGCACCGCTAACGTACGGTGTGATCTTGCTGACCAATGCTTGTCACAACGTGAAGCCCGTTCACGATCCGTGTTCCTCTAAAAAGTGCTCGCCCAAGGTATAATGAACCCCAGGAGGGACCATCCCCGGCCACCGGCCCCCTTCGTTACAACCCCGGAGATACCAACGGCGGACCCATACGCTCACTTGTACACGTAAACCTTGCCGTCCGCAGCCCCCATCGCCAAGCTCTGGCCGCTCGGCGCCCACTTGATGTCTGTGATGTGCTTCTGCGAGTCGCGTGCCGCGTGCAGGACCTGTGTGACAACAAAACAACACGATTTGTGGCTATTTTGCTCGTTTCGTTCTTTTTAATGTCGCACAAAAGGTTTTCGAAGTGGAATCGAACAGCGTAGGCTTATTGCACACAACGGGCCGCCCCACGAAGGTATGGTGGGTTGAGGGTAGTCCTTCTTCAAAAGGCGCGCATACTTGTAGCTTTTTGTCCGAAAATATCGTTTTACTGCGCATCATTCAATGGGCAGTGATTCTAGCGGAAGAACACACTAAGTGATACTTCAGGTTCCTACAAAACCTTGTCCAACAAGAATCAGCGGGTGTTGGGAAAAAATTCCATGTATCATCACAACCACATCCGCCGGTCCATACATCCACGCCAGATCGTCGTGTTCTCGTAGCATGCTGCTGTTGCCTTCGAACTGCCTGTCGAATAGGACGATCTAAACTAGAATTCGCCGTAGCAGAGGTTCGGTCCTGAAAACCGTCTATCGTCTGGGTAAAAAAAACGTGGGTCTGACGCACATCTTACTCCGGGTGATCGATCGGGGGGTCATTCCGCGTCCAATGAAACCACCGGGATGGCACGGTAGGGTCTGGAATACAACGGGGGGTCTGGCATACATCATCGCTTACGGTATTGTCGATCGAATGTACATCGACTTCAACGCCAAGGATCTGAAGGATCAAGCCCTCCCGCTGTGTCGCGAAATTATTAGTGCATTCAAAACCAAGCTATTTTCCAAGCTCTCTCTCTCTCTCTGAGGCGAAACCTTTAGCGCATTCAAGCTCTCTCCCTTCCTGGTAGATACAGAATGGTTCATCTAGTGATGACCCACCTGGAAGTCGTCCTCCTGGAGCACGATCCACTTCCCGTCGAACTGCTTGCTGCTCTCCCGGATCGGCATGCCGAAGCCGACGGCAATCTTTGACCCGTCTGGGGAGTAGGCCACCGCCCTTGACGGCATCTCCACCTCGTGGCACCGCATGGGCCTGGTCGTTGTCATCGCCCGAAGAGTTCATAATGAGAACCATGCGTTTTGAGTACATTCCCAGAAGAACCGGAGCTAGACTAGCGGCACCTGTGCCGAAGGCTCACCGACTTAGGGTCTGTCGTTGTCGTTGCTTAAATATGAAGAGGTCCCACGCCCGGAGCACGCCCAAACATTCCTCGAAAACACTCTAATAAATATTAACATCTCCGGACTAGAAATTACAAACATGAAACAATTTCTCCTTTCGGTTGAATTAAGTAACTATAGTTCAGGCGAACTCGCTCTGCATGTTCAAAATACGCGGCCACACAATCGTCATGACTCAAGTTTGAAGACTTGATTAAAAATCAATAGCACCTTTTAGAGTAGATGTCCCAGATCCTAAGCTGCTTATCCTCCCCGACGGTGCAAAACTCCGGGGCCGACGGGTGGCAAGACAGCCCCCACAGTTCGTGCGCGGCGTGTCCTCTCAGTAGCGGCTTTCCTTCTTCGTGCAGGTTGTCGCCGCTGGTCGCGTTGAACTCGAACAGCTCGTTTCCTGCAGAACGAAGGCGTTGTTGTTGTTGTTGTTGTTATTCTTGTTTTGTTGGTGGTGGTGTTGGTGCTTTCGCGATCTACGTACCCGTATGTACCAAGACACGCTCAGCGCTACGGTGCCTCCATTTTCCGTACTGGTTCAACCGATAAAACACGGCTTCCGGAGTCAAAATATGACGCGCGAGTATGCGCTTCGCAATGCAGAGCACAAATGCGGCGGAAGCGATTTTCGCACGGTCACCACGGGAGCGACAGCCGTGACTCTTGCCACACCCACGGGAGAAGACTCTTTGATAGAACACGTCATTAGCCCAACAGAGAAGAGAAAACGGTAAAGTATCCGTCGCATATCAATCGCCGCCTGCGCCGAAGGGCACGGAAACAGATGGCGGGTCGATCTCCCACTGAACCACAACTACCGGATTCTGTACCTGCCGTCCCGACCAGGACCTTGTCGTTACTCGTGTGCCAGGACACACTCCGGATCGAGGGATTTAGAGAAGATGTCAAGAGATTGAGTTGGTGACGAGGCTGCAGATTGTGCCCCCAGATCTACCGGAACAGACGACGCCGGGTCATCGGGAAGCGAGTGTTTTGTGAAGTGTGGTTTACGTAATATGTATACCCTCCCTCTACTTATAATATCGGCACTCGACGAGGGCTTGTTGCCGTCTCAAATCGCAACACATCCCTTTTGCGCAACACGGTTCATTCATACGCAAATGAACCTACGGGTCGGTGTCATCTAGAACAATGCCAGTTTAGTTGGGCGTCCAAACCATATTTACCCTCTGTCTAAAGTTGCATCAGATGTGTTACATCGCCGTTTCGTGTGTATCGAAGGACGTGCCGCCTCCGCCATCCATTCATCTGCAAATAGACAAAAAAACACGATTCAGTCAGAACCAAGCCTGAAACGATCTCCAAACTAAGTAAAATGAAGACTATCCATTTAAGAAAGAAGTCTCACCCTGTATCCATCTGCACTGAAAGCTGCCAGTAACACGAAATCAACGAACTGTTCGAAAATGCCTCACCTTGACGTAGCCGTCAGCACCCCCCGACACAAGCCCTTCCCCGGTGGAGCACAGCGCGAAAACCTTTTCCACACGATGGAACAGAACGACAGTCAGGCGACGACAGTACGACAAGGCAGCAAGACAACAGCAGAAGAGAGGAGACCCTTTTCAGCAGACTGATCGTGCCGCCGCGGTCGGGGCTACAATAACGATGGCGGAAAGTAGTGGGATACGGCAGTTCGGTGCAGACTGGACTAGAGTTATCTTGCTCCTGCTCCTCCCGCAAGTGGTTGGTGAGCGATCTACCGTGAATGCACACTTCCTACCGTAAATAATGTAACTTGTCGGGGCACAGTAACATCTGCAATGCGCCACCTATTATTTTGGTCCGCTCTTGTATACGGAGGACGTGCAAGAGGGTCGACGCGCGAAAAAACGGCAACGCGTTCGTCTGAAGGATAAAACAAATTTGCCGCAGTATTGTCTAGGCGACAATTTCGCCAAGAGGACAATGCTGACTGACGCGCATCCTCCCTCACCTCTGTGGTGTGGGCCTTTACCAAGGAATCAAGCCGACGCCCTAAGAACCTACGTGCGTACGAAGAGGAGCAGATGAGGCGTGTGCATGAGTGGACGGATTTCCTCGGGTTTAGGTGAATTATAAACTGGGCGTAGTGTCAAAATGATCATTCTTGGCGCCAGCTATCCGGCAGAGAATGCCAGCGCTTTCGGAGGATCCCTTCCACTTGCCAATACCTTTGTGGATATGTCCATCGAAGACTGAACAACAGGGTCCATTCCGTCCGGCCGCCGACACAAAGTTTATTATATGGTACAACCAGTGCTTTACGGTGATTTCGAAACCTGAACACGCGTTCATCGAACGGTATGAGAACATGGCTCGGCCCGTCCCATCCTAGGCACGACCAAGTCTGACAAGGGGCATCGCTACATAATGTGTCTTCTCGTAACCTGTAGATGTGCCCATCGAAGGTTCCGACGACAGGGTTCGTCCCGTCCCACCCTTGGCACAGGAAAAGCTGCCGCTTTCCGAAAGGCCCGAGGCTGGCGGGTCTCCTGGTCATGTTCTGCCCACCCTGTTTTATTTTCATGGAAAGAAAACCAATAAACTTTGGCTAAGTTGTGATTCTATCCTCGGGTTTAGGGTTGTTCAAACACTCGTACTTTTGGTTTACCTTCTAGGCTCTATTTTTCGCGGCACGTTGTAGGGTGCGTGGGTGGGTGCCCTCGCTGAGAGAAAGGGAAATTTTGTTTTCATCTTCGTTGTACTTGATGCTTCGAAGTGTTCCATACGTTTCTACCCTGTGCTGAGTCGTCCGCTCGCCCAACCTGTGTACGTGACTGAAAGCACCTCCAATTCTTAGAGCACAATGTATCCTCAATTCACCTGTATTGTCCAGAAATCTACCGTTCCATCCGCGCACAGGATGAGACCGTCGGAGTTGATGGTAAACCCGAGGGAGAAGGTCTTCGCCGGACCGGTCCTGGGGGAGTAACGGTAACGACATGAACAGAAACGCCGTGTGACAACCTCCTCTCGACAAACGGCTGGCGCACGTGATGCTGACAAAAACCGAAACTCGAACGAAAACACGGCGCGCAAGATGAATAAGAGTGTTGTTGAGACCGCGTGCCCGCTTGGACTGAAAAGGGAGGTGGAAATTACGTACCAGATAGTGCCATAGAAGTACAAGACGTGAACACCGTCAAGTCTTGAACGATAGTCTGTTGTGACCAGAGACGGACAGCCCTTGTTTGTGTCTAGCTACGCTCGTTCACCTGGTTGTACACAAGAGCACGGAGTTCTCCCAGTCGTACACGGCCAGCCCGTGGTGATCGTCGGCCCCCATCGTGGCCAAGAGTCGACCGTCTGGCGAGAACGTGACCGTGGTTACGGCGCGGCGGTGGTACCCCTCCAGCACTCTGACCGTCCGCATCTCTCCCATCTCCCACACGATGACCTGGCACGACGAAACGAAACGGGGTTGTATTTGATGGAAATCCTCACGCGATGCTGTCCAGTTGATCGAAGGGTTCCACCACAGCGTGACTAAAGAATCGTATGCGCGAAATCTTCCGCATGAAGAGCAAACCTTGGCGCAAAAGTTGGCGTGAAACCAAAACTCATCATAGCCGAGAAAATCAACACGCGCTGCGTTGTTTATCGTTAATCTATGGCAAAGAATGGTGCTAGTGGCAGGGCGCACCTTGGATGCACTACCGTCGGTGGCACAAAGTCTTGGAGATAAGATTGACGAGGACAGCGCTGGCAGTAGCAATAGTGATGTCGCGTTGTTGATGTTGCTCTAGCTATTGTTCCTCTCCTCTTCTCGATTTTTACCCTGGCTACGTTAGGAGAGAACCCTCTGAACTCTGCTTGGTGTCTCCTCGATAGATAGATGTTGCTCTCTAGGCTACAGGCTTGGTATACCTTCGGGAGGCGTCCCCTCTGTCCGCTGGCGGCCAAAGGGCGGGAAGGGTGCGTGTCGAAGCACAGGACCTCATCAGTGTGGTCCATAAAGAACCGCTGGACTTTCTTGGGCACGTCTTGCCTGTGTGGGTCGTGTGAGTTGGATTTGTCCGTCGATCGATTGTGTGCTACAGTATCTGGGAGGCAAACACACCCGGCAGTTCCTGGTGGCCTACCAACCGCCCTCTCGGCCACTACCGGCTTCAGAAAATTTCCTTCAACAAAGATGGACGAATTTTCTCAACGACCCTTGAGCTATTGCATCTCCTTCCTTCTCTTTAGCTCTTTCCGAGAAACTGGTCGGAAATAGGGGCCACTGCTGCGTTTGCGCGCGTCCCCAATGACGAAAACTACACGGTAGGTACCAACGCACACCTAATACGTGTCTGACGTCTTCTGTAAGCACTATCGGGCGGCGTCTCGTATCGTGCAAATGAAAGTTTAGATGTATTTGCTATCATGTGCTTCCTGGAGCACCGTCCACCCTCGCCACACGGCACCCCTCTACCTGCACCTGTTCAAACCCGTTTTCATAAGACTCTACCCGCCCAACTGATACCTCTCAACGCAAGTGTCTATTCCCATCATTTGCCCTCCGCAGCACCACCCACCGGCATAACACCATGTTGTGCATTCTCTGTTACTGCCAGCCGGTTTCCTTTCCTCGTACCTGACAACGAGGCTCCCGGCGAAGAACAGTACCTCCCCGGACGCGGTGTACATGGCCGCTTTGCGGCAGTCGTGGCCGCGGTACCCGTGGACCCACTCCAGGACGAGATCATTGTCTGGGGCTCGAGTGTCCTACGCAAGTAGAGCAGCAGTTTCGATAAGTCAGAGCACGCACGAGGTTAGGAATTAGTAACGCGTTTGAAATGAAAGTTCTATTAGCTTCTCCCGCCCCGAGTGCAATCGGTGGATAACCGATTGTCCCGCTTGTTCGGTGGTACATGCTGAAGGATAGGGTGAACACAGCGTTGTGCTTTGCGGTCCACGTTGTTGCCGCTGCTAGTGCCATGTCACAATCTTTTTGTTCTTCTAATCCATACAGAAACGTAGATGAATCTACATTTGTAGCGACGGTGTTTTTCATTCTGTCTTGTCTCCGATTCCTACTGCAAACCATGTGGCACCTACAAAGGATGTGCTCTCGACCTCACGTGGGAAGAAACAGAGTTGAGGGTCCTAACGCACACCCCGCCTGGTAGATGGCAAGCCGGGGTTCATTGTGTGGCGAAACCTTCGGTGTTCGAACGAAACGCGCTTACGCCTGCGAGGTATCTAGCGATTTTCTTTATAGAAGGACGGATGGAGTTATGTTCTCCAACAACACTCATTAAGAGCGCCGAAAATAACTAGATCACCGAGCATTGGAACAAGACAACGGCAGCCGACAGCACCTATTGGGCCACAGACCTTCCGTGCAAGGCATCAGACCATCTGTCCTCGAGGTAAATAAAACCTAGCCTGCATTTTGGTGGAGGGGAGAGAGTACATCGTCATGACGAGGATACGTCAACCCCCCCCTCGGTGTTTGCCATCACGGTCGGGTTTTCGTTGTTTGGCAACGACGTTGTAAAAACAAGCCGATCACTTCGTGAGCTCGCCCACCAGGTTACCGCTTCTTTTGTTTTGGAGTCTGTTTTTTTTTTTGCGGTAACCATTGTGAATGGTGGTCGAATAGATTATGCTGTGCGGAGTCGAGAACCCTCACTCCGCGCAAAGGGGATGATCGCATCACGTTGTAAATTGGTTAAACACCCTCGAGGCAGTTGCACAGCACTACTATAAATGTCTCGGAAGTGAAAGCACCAGAAAATAAACTAAGTCATACGCGGCTGTCATCCGTACGCAAGGTAGTAAGCACAAGATACCGAACACCCTTAGCAGGATGCAGCGCACCCTTTATGTATGCGACTCGCCGAATACCTCACGGCGCGTCGCGCTTGGTGATGTGAGAGCCTGGTCCGGTGAGAACCCGTCGAACTCTGTCCCGGCTTTGTAGGGATGATCTAACGACTAAAGCATGCACGACTATGAGTACACCCCGCCCCTGCACTTCCCGCAATTCGCGACCGGGAACTCACCTCTGGGGGTGCACTCGAGGGTGCCGCCACGGCACGATGCCAGGGTTTCGTCGGTCCAAAATGCTCTTCGTCTGATTCACAGGAAGGACGGGGTACAGAATACTAAAATACAAAAACAAGGTACATATGCTGTAAGTGATTACAAGCTAGTTTTTTTCTGCACCCAGCGCAGTGTGAAAGATCTCGCGTCATCGTTCTGGTATGAAGGCGAGCATATGATGTCGGAAGGTTGTCAAACTATGAAGAAAAACTTGCCGATACTAAACTATGAAGAACAACTTTCGGATGCGAGATGAGCCATCTACAGTAGTTAGCGAGAAGTGGTAACGATCCGCCCACCGACCCAATCCACCCACCCACTCACCGGCGTTTTCTTCCATGAGCATGGTTGCTTCCGAGTCGCCGTTCTTCGTGCGGTCCACCCTTCGGTCTTGGTCCCACCTGGCGACGTCGACCGCATACATTCAGCGAACGGGACGATAATTTAATTCGCGCCTACATCGCAACGGTCTCATTTCAGGCCTTTTCATACTGCCTACCAGCGCTCGGTACGGAAGGTCAAACGGAAGAAGGAAGACATCAGGCAAGACGAAGCTAGGCACACATACCTCGGGGGTAAAATTGTCAGGGTGTGTCGGTATCGGGGATATAGCATTGGCCGGCACAAGGCATACGGTAGTACCAGAAAAAACACTCTAGGCTGGTTCAGTATCGTACATTCGGAAATATTGCACGGTGTGTGTGTGCAGACCGGGACCACACAACGAAGTATCGCATAATCTGGAGTTATGGGATGCGTATAAGCGTAGGAGAAATATGTTGAAAAGAATATCACACCCTGCCTAGCTTGTAACGTTTCGATAGTCTGAGGATGAATTTCGAGCAGCTCTCATTCCTAGCAAATGAGTGTGTCCCCCACGACGTGCCGTTGGAGTTCGCTGTCGACCTTCAAGGAAGGCAACCTATCCCGTTGACCCTTCAACAGGTCTTACGCGCCCCCTTTCTAGAACACGTGTGCATGGACATCAGACGCCAACACGATGTATCAAAGCTTCGCGCTTACCGTGACAAATCCCTCAAGTCCGGGTGACGCAGCCGGTCCTCGTCCGCCATGGCGATCGTCTCCACTTCGGGATCGTCTTCGAAGAGATCTCTCTCCCCGCCCCCTTTGCCCTGCCCGCTCCCGCTCTTGTCGGCGCGGGAAGAAGACGAGGTTGAATCGACGACCATCCCTGCTCCCTCGGCGTCGGCCCTTGCCTCGAACGCCCACAAAAGGAGGGCACAGTCCCGCCCTCCGGAGGTGACCAGAGACTCGTCGTCAGCAAGGAAGCCACAGTTTCGCACCGGGCAACCGTGCCCTCGGTACTGCCGGAAGTCCTGCGGAGCAGGGCAAAGGCCGTGGACCGGCAGGCACGCAAGGAGGTAGATGTTTGTTATCGGATATCTCGACCCAGAAAATAAATAAGGGAGCGAGAGCGTGGTCGTTAGCGTGGTCCGGTGCGGCGCGGTGCGGTGCGGTGCACCAGGACATAATTCACCAAAATGACAAACAGCCAAGAATAGATAATCTCTCTCATCTTGAAGATGAACTCTCGCCAAAACGAATGCACTCGCACAGACCCTTCGTGAACGGTTGTCAGCGGCACGTGTGTCAAGCCCCCGACAAGTTCTCGAAGGTCTTTAGAGCTTGCAAGTATGGCCAAAAACAAACAGTACGCCATCAACAAGGCACACGGCCTAGTACGATGCTTCGCAAGACATCCACCATTACACGACAAACCTTAAACGTTACCAAACCAAACGAACCAAGTCTTCATCCGAACCTGGTCGTCGTTGACCGCCGGGTACCGCAGAAGCCTCACGCGACCAAAGCCGTCGGCGAGGACGAGCTGCTCACCATTGTTTGTGCGTGCAGCCACCGTCAAGACGCATCCGTCCACCACGGAACCTAACGCCGAAGGCAAAGCGTGGCAGAGCGAGTGGAAAAGATAGACTGATGTCTGTGTTCAGAGAGTCGCGACGGTAGTGACAGCGGCAGGGACTCCATTGTTGTGACGCTAACGATGAATGCAACGTTCACGGATTTTGGAATGAAGGATGTACGTTGGCAAACACGATACGCACGAAAGATGGATGTACTAGAGGGCATGTAAGCGTCGTGAGGTGACGATCAGCATATCAGCACGACGTGGGGTGGCCGTACGTTTTGCATACACTCCATCAAGCTTTCATCTGAAAAAAACAAAACAGTAATTTTAATATATCAGGGGGGAGCTGTAGGATGGTTGGCTACTATCACTTCGGTACCAAATGCATTGAGTGACGGAAGAGCCACGAAGGTACGTAGTAATAGTTGCCCAAGGCCGCTGCCACCGTTTTCAATTTCTCACTCACCCCAGCCACCCTGCAGCGGCCAGCCGACCACACACGTTTGCGTCTCCCACTCCGTATCCCTCAGGTTCGCGGGAGTCATCTGGTCTCCCCTAACGAAGGCCGCAATAACAAAAAAGTGGTTTGGGGCACAATGAACTACTGGTTTTGGTCGGATATGCGGGTCTTTGCGTTCGAAAAACTCGTCAACAGCTCCCACCGCTAACCGCTGCAGAAACTGAAATCTTCAATGCCGTAGCTTGATACCCCCTGCATGGTAGACTGATCAATCCCGACCTTGTACCTTCCTGGAACAATTAAACCCTAAAAAGCCACAGGTTGCGCGGTATCTCCCACCATGTATCGCTCTCAAGTTGTCGGGAGTGACCTGGTCTTCCCCGTACCAATCCACAAAAACAAAACACAGAACAAAACCTTACTACGGATAGTTTATGTTTCCGTGTGCCCTTCGCAGCCCCTCTCATGGTCGTCTTCCCGGTGTGGCTCAGATTCGACAAGCGTGATCCAGATTTCGTGCAGGCCAGCCAGGCCGGCCTCAACTAAAGCAAAACGCGAAAAAGGTGAGGATATGCTATTGTCGCATGACCCTGTAGGAATTGTTTCTTCGTACAAGTAGTCACATGCCTCATTCGTAACCATGTTTCATCAGGAACACGTGCATTTCGCTTTGCCAGCTGAGTCCGTAGACATAGCGCGCACGCACAGCACCGAGAGCCCATACCAACCGTATTCCATACCTTTCAGTATCAAAGAAAAGGAGCTCTCCCCCCTTCTGGCTGTCACATTGTACGTACTGCCCGTCGCAGCTGAAGTCCAAGTGGGTCACCTTGTTATCAAACAATACGTGAGAAAGGCAGGGTCAGCAGCCTCTCAAGACCACTTCGATTTATTTTCTCACGTATACTCCACCTTTCACACCTTCAAGTGATTTTACCAACACTTGACGCGTGTCAAGGCATGTTCATGAAACTCTCGGAACTCCAAGCACGTTGTGCCTAGTGTTTTTGTGCACATGGTCTTGAAGGACACTTTCAAGTGGAAGTGCTGTGCCTTTTCTTGTGTGAACCCCGGGTTTCTGTACAGGGGGGGGTTATCAGGACGAGAGAAATGTGTGGCACAAGGTTAACAATAACAGCGTATGTGTTTGTGCGGGTGTCAGTTTCTTTCACCAGTATTGGCAGCGCGAACAAGCTGGCGATGGTCATGTGTATATGTGAAATCCTTCGTCCGTCCTCCTCGACGGAACAGCAAAACCACACTCTGTAATTCTGCGTTGATTCTGTGCTTTCCACGGCAGCATCTGCTTCGAAGGAGAGATCGACTGCCACCGGCACAGGGTTTAGTGTTAGTGCCATGCAACCTCCTCAGTTGGCAAATATATAAGCGACACGGGGGTGCCATTTTTTCAATACATTCCTCTATGCCGATCCGTGTGGCCACCGGTCCAAATGGTTCCATCGATCTATCGGAGTACTATCTTTCCCTCACCGGTCCGTTGTGTCCGCCGCACTTAGCCTTCGCGATATAGTCTCCACAGTTGTACAGGTAGACGAACGAATCCTCGGACGCTACGGCTAGGGTTCCACCATCCGGCGACCACCTGGTTGTGTAAATACAGTGTGCACCGTGCAGAGGCGGATATCGATTGACTGCCCGCGAGAGAAACGCCACGCTGCCCGTAGCAGGGCATGTGCCAAACTTGCTTCGCGACCACCCAGGCGTGGGTGTGGGCTACGAGGAGCCCGCTTGTGTAGACGAACATCAACCGCAAAAATTAACCCTCACCAAAGAGTCACTAACGGTGGTTACTGCTAGGGAAATCGAATGAATCCTCAAAAAAAAAACGGAATCCACCACTCTACCCAAGCTTTGAATATCCCTTCTTCTCCTCGAAAAACCGTGGCCGTCAAGCACGTGGAAAGTTCCAGAAACGACCTTGGTAGGGTGAGGAGGCGGTTGGTCAATTGCACAGGCTCCAACCGACGAGACCCTAGCAGCGCTCCGCGCCCTCCATGTCAAGAACTACTTCTCATTGATATCCCTACCTCGATTACATGTGCGCCTACGCCAATGTAGGCCCCTCGACAATAAAGTGGTATATCCATGTTCATTCCCTTGAGAGTGTTCTATTACAATGTGCTTCTCCAGGTGAAGAAACGAACCAAAGTTTGGGCTTGCCAGGTTTCACCGTTCATGGGTTCAAGCGGTTCGTTTATCCTCTGTGATAAAGCAGGCGGTCCTATACAAGCTACCCAACTATTTCTCCATCTGAATCGGAACCTCGACCGTGAGCGTGTGTGCAAAGAGGGGATGTTGAACTCCCTAAAACAAGGACGGGAAAAAACTCACCGAATGGCGCTTATAGGCATCTTGGAGTCTCGAGCTTCGTGCACCACGGTCAGGTCCTTCTCTCGAAGCGCCACCCATGCGCCGTCCTTCTTGTTGGTCTCGTTTGGGGTTGCAGCTACGTGCTTCTCCTGCTGACCAAGCCACCACACGCGGTGCATGTTTGAAATCGCCAAATATATGGGAATGTGTTCCGTGGATCACGCACGCAGGCACACACTTGCACTATCACCAACTGTCTTATTCGCAAACAAGAGGAGGCTTGCTCCATAGGGTAAAGACGTATCATTTCTTACCAGTTTCTCGCCGTAGTCATTCCACTCGCCGGGGTCGCTGGCCAGACCCCCACCAAGACCGATAGCCAGCATGGTGCCGTCAGGGTTGTAGCAAACGCACTGAGCGGGAGTGTCGAGGACGCACATCTTAACCTGCACAGGACCAACCATGAGAAATTGCAGACGAAGCGGTACTTCACCATGCGGTCAAAATGAGTGGGTATGTGCGCGATGTATCCCTCCGCAGAGCGGTAACGCCAACCCCCGTACGTGTTGACATGAGCAGTTAAGTGCTCGGAGGGATGATCCTTTGGTCGATAGTTGTGATGCGTTAGTGTTTTGCGCACATGCTATCGTCTCAATATGGTAATGATACAGACACACACGGCGGATATCGACGACACTGACGGCGACTGAGACCTTTGCATAAGTGCATGTTGGGTGCTCAAAAATCTTCGAGCTTCGGGCTCTCTCTTACCATTTTCCGGTGTTCTCTGTTCCAAATCCGAACCGTGCGGTCTGCTCCTGCACTGGCAAACTGGTTCGGGTCGGTTGGGTGCACGGCCAGCCCTCGAACGCCGTGGCCGAAATGCCCTTGCGCCATTGGCCCACGGTGGAGATTCGTGCCGTCGGAATCGAGGATTTCGTATATCTCGCAACTGTCCGTCGCCACCAGCATCTGCGTGCGAGCGTGTGCATGGTGCGCTCAGTGATGGGGGTGGAGCCTCGAGCCTCAACGGCGTTTGAGTCTTCCTCTCCCAGGAGACCTGTATGTAACACTTGGGCCGCAACTATATAAAAGTACAACAGAAGCACGGGAACATCACATCCATATGTTGAAATATCTAGAACGCGCATAAAGCGGTACAAAACGAGTACAAGGGTATCTTATCAACACCTTGTGGTTGATGATGTCCCAGCTGAGGGAGTGTATCATGTGGGAAATTGGCCCAAGCGCTTTGACGTCGATGCACACGGCCATCTCCAAGGAAGATGTCCACAGCTGAACCTTCCCGTCGGCGCTTCCGGTTGCCAATCCCTGGTGTTCAGTGCCATCACCTCTGAACCACCGCCACGCGTTCAAAAAAAGGAAACAAAACGTACGAGGAAGCGCATTTAAAACCTGCTGAAGACACCACAGCTATTGAATCTATCCCGATCTGCTGGAGGTTGTACATTCTTCTCTTGCTTCGCAAGGCAGCATATCCTGTCGGCGCGAATGGCGTCATCCCTTCAGCCACTTCGCCCCTACGGATGCTTCCTGAGTAAAAATGCATCGCTCGGGTCAACCGCGGAAAGACGGTAGCACAAGCACAGCACCGTGTCGCTGCTGAACGAACACGGCACTCTGGCTTTCGCAGCAAAGCGTTCCGTGACCAAGACATCTATGGTGGCTTCAAAACTGCTTTCCTCCTGGCGTCACACCTTGCCATCGCCATAATGGCGCCAGTGTGAGCCTTGATGCAGCGGGTGCAGTTTCGGCCTTCCCACACGTACAAGTGCCCGGAAGTAGAGCCCGTCAAAACCATTTCGCTGCCTTCGTCACCCAAGCTGATGCAGCACAGCATGGGTTGACGGGCACCCTTGCGCCCGAAGATACCTAGAAACCAAGCACGATGACGTGGTGTATTGCGGTACATCCTATCAAAGCGTATAGGGAACGCTCTCAGAGGGAAGGGTTGGATTGACGCCGCGGCCAACAAACGATGTTCTCCACTTTTTACGCCTTCCTACTAAGAATCCGTCCCTAGAACTTGTTCCTGCTTCATAAGGTTGAGAAGGAAAATGTATCCATTACCACGAGATCAATATGTTCCGTTTTGAGGTCTTTCGCAAAGCTCACCGTGTGCCGGTAGCATTCAAAACTCAACGACCTTCCACGCCACGATAACACAACCCACGACTAGCCGACCACTGAACGCCGTGTAGTAAGTGGTAACACGACAAAGCATAAGGATGCCAGCGATTACTCATATACCCTCGTTTACCTTTTTCCACCTCGAACCTTCCCCCGACACGAGTCCACAGCCGGAGGTGGTCTACACCGCAGGACACGAACAGGTTTTCGTGGACAACGTGGCAGCCTAGGACGGGCTCGGGGCCGGACGGCGCCGTGAAGAGTGTGGTGCGAGATTGCCAGTGAAAAACGGCCACCGAGTGCGCCGAATCTTTGCCCACGGAGACGACTAGCTGTGTGGTAGGTTTGCGCGCGTCGTAAGCATTTTGTTTTCGGAGCCGACATGAGAGCGTACGCAGGGTTAGGAGAGGGGACACCTTGGCCGGCGAACACGTGGCGGCAGAGCCTGCGCTGTTACGTAAGCGCGCGTGTTCCTTTGCTCACGGCGAAAACTACGTTTATCTACGCTTCATGACGCTCTCGCTCCGCATGTGCTGGATCTCGTAAAGAACTACGCACGTGCCGCGATTCATACCTGACCGTCCGGTGAAAAGCAGACCTGGCACACCCCTTCCGTGTGAAAACCTCGAAAAACGGATAAAACCTGGGGCGTGCACAAACATGTAGGCAGTCGAGAGCGGTTATTGTTTTCATCAAACTACCGTCGCATATTGCAACGGCATCTAGAATAAATGGGGTGGCAATAAAACAACTACTTAGCTTGTCTGGTTGTTGCCTTTGGGCCAATTGGACATAAAAGGTTACATGCGCGGACCGTGTGAAATTTGTGGCCGTTTGCCGCAAAGTTTCATGAACTTTAGCTTCTCTCAGTACGTGTCACGGTACTGACCTTATAGTGCCTGGGATCTCTCTCTTTGACGAGAGGCGCTAACAGTACGTCGAGTTATTCCATAATCCAACGGCGGCGCCGACTGTTCTGTCGAAAGTCTGCTGCTACTACATAGAGTACACCGCAGGTGCAATGCTTCTCAGGATAGTTCCGTATTGTGGCGATGCCGCGTTCCGGTTTGGAACCCATTTCTTGAGTGCCCGTTGCGTCACGTCATGTATATCCTATTGCCCCCGCCATTTTATAAGCACCGTATTGTTTCCTGGCCGTATCAACTTCCACAGCAAGTGTGATTATTTTAAGATGGCAGGGGCTTGGTGGTAACCAGCAACTGCTGTCCGGTTGCTGCAGCTGTCATACTCAGACTTACACCGGCCCAAGTTAGCTGCCATCGCCGTCCAATGGGCTACGCGTGAACACATAACAACACCACCACGTAAGTTTGGGTGAGAATGATACGGCGTGAACCAACGAAGATGAGAATCTCGTCAATGCCGCAGACGTGAATGTTGGGTGTTTTTTGTTGCTCTTCGCGGCCACTACGAACCTCGCATGTCTCAGCGCACCACACGCACACTCTCGGTCTCGCTCCAAACTCCCCCGAACACACGATCGTCGACGTGGCCCCTTTTCTTTGCCCGGTCGCCCCTGATGCCGCCGCTAGAAAGTTTAGGTCCTCCGTGCGATGAACCGCAAGGCACGAGATCATGTCGCTATGACCTAAGAAAAAGTACTGTTTTTGCCCCCCCTGAAGTGACAAGAGCAACAGAAAAAGGAAACAGAGAGGAGCGTGTGGTCACTCTTTTCTGGTGCTTTGATGCCCCCACTCTAATTAGTAGACTTGATTCATGACAAATTGTCACTTGCGGGAGAAAACAGATAAGCCCAAGGGGGGGCTACAAGAGTCCAACAAACCCCCGACAGCATGATACCTGAAAGGAATCGGCCCGGTCGACAAGAGTTCGAGCAAGCAGTTCAAATCGCTGGGGTTGCGTTCGAGACCATGTCCACGCGCGCCCGTGAGGCATTCTTGTTGTCTGGCTATCGCTCGTTTCAAGATGATGTCATTTGCTCTAACTACATAGATACATGCAGAATATCGCTACTTCACTGGAGGAAAGTAGCTCCAACCTGGTTAGTGACGACGCCGGCAGAGCCGGCACCAACGACCACGTTGCCTTTCGCAGTATAGTGAACCGCCCCTCTGCTGGCAGTAGAATTGAATCCGAAAGCCCACAGCAGCTCAAGGTTTGATTCCGGAGCGCTGCAACATAGGATGGACAAAAATCAGGTTTGAACAGTAGTGCGAGTGGTGTTTGTCTTTCTGCACCTTCAGAAGCAGGATGTGTCTGACTGAGTTCCGACGGCGTCAAATCTTGAACCCCGAGTTTCTCTATTCGTGACTGGCCCAGGGGCATCTACAACCCACGCGGCCTTCATGGTGTGCTTGACACAAAAAGAAACAGCTCTCGTTCGGGGGGTTGCAACGCACCTTGAGGGAAGCTTTCTCGGTACGGCGCTCGGTTCTGTAAATGCGGCAGTCCCTCGCCATGCTTCCTGAGGGCCCGACAACCATTTACTGATGACGTAAGGTGCATCGAGTGACATGACAGCTCACAAGCATCGAAATTTTACATACGGGGTGGGTTTTGCGGTTTGAACACCGTCTCTCTTGCTGACTCTGTTTTAAAGCTTTGAAAGGACCAGGAGAAATCATCCGTAAATACGTGCTTCGGAGAAGCACAAGCCCTGCCCGCGGCCGGAGGTTGAACGCCAAAGACCGAGGGAAGAGTTGTGGCCGTGGTATGCTGTTCGGCCCTTTGCAACGAAACTTATCCGACAGAACCCAGGGTGCCTCCGACTGCACGGCAGTGTGATCAGCTATGCGACTTGGCTAGACTCTTGTTTCCAGCAAGCATCAGCATCGTACTTGCGGCAGTAGATCTACCGAAGGGCCCCTCTCCTCCTGCGCCAGGGCCGCGGCCAGTCCTGAATCCATGTCCGTTCCCGCTGTGTGGCATTGCGGCCGATAGCACCTCTTTTGTAGAGCAAACAGCGAAGATGCGGAGCGGTACACCACGAGAGAGATATTATGTAGATGTCAAACCTTACACACATCCCAAGACCTACTGGCCTCATGCTGTGTACGGTGCAAGCCGCAGGCACAATTGCACTACACCGCTTGTCAAATACGCGGCACAGGTTTCGCGTGGTACATCCAGAGCAAACGTATGGCCCCTTCCAAGGACCACGTTGCGGTTGTTAGTTCTAAGCAGGCCATCAGTTGAATCGTAGTACGCCTGCCTGTATTGTGATCCAGCTGCAGAGAACGATGTCTAGGGTACCAACAACTTCTTCAACTTTCCGCGTTGCTTTGCGGTGAGCTCTCATCCTCGAACCTGTTTCTCTCGCGCCAACACGTGCACCGCGTCAGAGTCCGTGAAGATGGGGGTAGACACGTCCACCTCGTGTACCGCTCCGCAGTATTGGATCCAAGAAGTCACTTCAGGGGTCTTCTGACAAAATACAGTAAACGTAACGGCATCGATGGCAGCCTCATCCTCTTGGCCCGCCGACTGCTGGAACGCCTGGCAAGAGCGACCAACGCCAGAGAAAGGGCAAGAGACATGTATTACGAACTAGGCTGGCATATTTGAAACAAGTTGGGCATCTTGCGTTGGTCCGCTGCACTATGTAGAGATTTGTCGCTTGGAGGTACTCGAGTAGGGGAGTAGTGAGTAAGTTAGGCATCCATTTTTCAAGGTGTGAACGTATCGCGCTTACCATGAGAGCGATGACCTCAATCTCAGATTCAAGTGGAGGGTCTAGCCCGCACAGCTTGCACAGGCCTGAAATAGTTGATCGCAGAGCCAGAATTGTTTCGTCGACGGAAAGCACTCCTGACTCATCGAAGTCGTAGATCCCAAATATGTACCTGCCGGAATGCAAGCAGCGACTTGGTGGGTTTGATGAAAAATCATGACCGTCCATCATTGCACAATCACACCTACAGAGCTCCTCACTCGCAACCAAGGCGGGATGGGACAAAGTATCTACTCCCCTTGGCTACGGACGAGGTGTACTGGTCCGTGACGAACGAGGTCGTGACAGGTCGGGTCGATCGTGCTGTCTGTCTGGGGTGAAGGGCTGCTGCGGCTTAAACTGTCCAACCATGTACAGTAGATATGTATAGTACTGTAGTACAAATTCCTCTCTCCAGTGTTCCACAGCGGCTGGCACACGGACTGGGCACGTGATGTTCATCTCGCGCACCTGATTTTTTGTTCGATGGTCATGCCTGACATTATAGCCAGTGATGCCAGGCACTCCAAGGCATCGATGAGGTGGTTCTGCGAAGCAAGCACAAAAAGCAACAGCGAGGACAAGGTGACAAGGTACCTGCTTCTGGTTCGGAGAAAGATGATCGAGACATGCTGTAAATCAGCAATGTCCACAGCTCTTGCTACTGTACAACCTCGGTCATTGGGTACTTGATTGAACCTTCAGGAGAATTGTTCGTGTAATGTTTGTCTCTCGCTCCTACGTTGTCTGGGACAAACGGATACAAAGAACTGCGGAAACCAGTCAGCGAAAAGGCCTCAAGAAAAACTTACATGTACTTCTCGTCTACAGTAAATATTCTAAGACTACGCGACACTTTCAGGGGTCTGGGGCGAACTACGATCCCCACCTTGTCGTCGTCGAAAGTGCTGAAAACCGCATCTGCCACCTCCGTCAGCCGGCTGTCCGTAAACCCCAAGTACTCCTTGAGCGAGCACTGTAGCATTTCTCTGAACTCGATTATGGTCAAGCCAAAGCCTTCGGCGACGTCGTTGAACGCCTCCCATAGATCTAGCACACACGCCCGTGGCACTGGCGAGGAACCGGTGAGGACGACGGACAGCCGTGAGCGTTTCTCCCGCGGATAATGCTGGTCGATTTCATCCCTCCCAGATGGGGCTATTACAGGCTTGGGGTAAGTGTATCTTTGATGTCTCAACAAATGTCGCACAGCAGCACCCACATGGTTGAGGGAGTGATGGAGTTTCAAGTGCACGATGGATTGGATCTTGCTCAAGGATGTCGCCCGCTTACCATGTTGATCTTTACCGCACACGGCAACGTGAAGACGCCTGCATTTAAGGTACATGTAAGTGGTGGGACTTCTGTGCAAGCCGCGCCAACCGCGTAGCCTCGTTTGTAAGCGGTGGCGGTTGACCTGCTCATCGGCGTCTACGTGCAACACTCACGGTTCGCTAAATGCGCCACCTCCGGGGTTGCCAGCGGTGCCGTCCCGATGGTTTGACCCATGTTGCCGTTCGCGAACTACCGTCGAGCAACACCGACACAACCGTCCACGCAAGTTTGGTGGTCTCCGTGTGCGTTCCCATGGATCCACCCTTGGACCAGATGATCGGCAGGTGAGAAAACCAAATCCTCTCCGTTCAAATGCGGAGCAATGATTTACGGTGGGTATACGGCGACCAATCAAAGCGTCGATACTTGCGGCGCGACTGTGGGTCTTTTTTTTACACGCTGCCTTGCCACAACGCCACAACCCGCAACCCATGGAGAAGATGGCTCAACCGGCGGAGCGAGAGCCGGGCAGCCTCACCGCTGAGATGTTGTTGAAGGCAGACCGGCTGTTGCTGTCTTCGGTACAAAGTGCAGTGTGCATATAAATATGCGCATGGACCCTCGGATATCCACAACGGATTACTAGACTCAATAGACGAGACTACATAGTCTTCACAGCAGTGTACACAGCAGAATAGTCGTCTAGAACGGGTAATTACTTATATTTGATCATGTCGAAAACGCCACGCATGATGCAAAAAGTTCTTCATTAAATTTGATTTTATGGCGCAATATAATCAGAAGCAAGTTGCGAAGATTATTGGCTACACTACTAGATAGACAGGGCGGGGTAATAATGAGCCGCTCGGTAGCGACTCAATACCTTGCAGTAGTCTTATCTGCGATGCTGAATATGCACGAATCCCGACACACAGCGTAAATCGTTTGTGGTGAAGCTACGCGTACACTAGAGGGACAGGTGTGCGACGGGCGCGACGATTGTGGTTGTATGTGCGGCCCCGTTCAAAATTTTGCACTCTATCTACATACATGCGGTTATTTATTTTCCTTTGATGCACATGTATGTACACACCCACGAAGAAATATGAAGTGCGGACGCAAACACACACATCAGGACATTGGAAGAGGCACGCATGCGGCATGTACCTGGCGGCGAGCGTATCGCACATCACACCGTCGAGGAGCACGACTAGCAGCGTAGACATAGGATTGTGACAAGACAGATGGCAAATATTGCGCGAGGCTCACAACTTGTCCGCCACATTCGTCTCACAAGCCTTCTGAGTTTCCCGCCAAGTGAATGTTGCGTGTTGTTCGTTTGTGATCATCGATCTGCTGTTTTTGGATCACAGTCGGTTGGACCGCTCAACATCAATAAACACCCGCCAGGTTACACACGGCGCATGACTATACCCACGGCGCACAGGTCGTAGAGGCCCGCCCCCTCCTGGTTTTCATAGATAGCTGGTCTCGGATCAGCGTCCTGTTGTTCTCCTTCTGCTGATGATGTGGTGTTGTCCTCCCGGGGTTTGAACTCTACCGCGTGTCTGTGTGTGTGTGCAATCTCCGATAGCTTGAACATTTTTCCTCTCCACTGGGCATCCGGGGATGCGATCTCCTACGAATTTGGGTCACATATGCCTGCGAAGCACGGCCATCTGTTGCCGAAGCACGACCAAACCGGTGTGACGAAGAGCGCGTAATTTTTCTTCTTGCTCAGAAGTGAACAGATCGTCAAACGGTGCCCGATAGGTCTCGTTCTGGTCCGAAAGGTGCGATAAATATGCGTCACGGAAATCAAACTTTGGGCCCGATATACAGAGCCTTTTTGTCCCTCCTGGGAGATGAAGGGAAAAAAGGTCGCGCTTCGCGCTCCGCGGCTCATTACAACTACTGTAGTGTCTATAGATTAAGTACTTCGTGTTCACTTGGTGGGCCGTCCTCGGCGCATTATTCTCTCGTGGCCGTTGGGTCTTACACTAGCTTTGCATCGTATGCATATGAGAATGCTGGTCCGTGCACATTTTACGCCCCCTCGTCTTTGTTGATGCGCTCGTCGCCACTGATGCACCGCCGAGAAAAAAGGGAGCTCGGAACGAAGCACTTATCGAATCATACCCATTTCTACAACACAGGGTTTTATACAATTTGTACATGTTCTCAACAGGCATGCATGCTTCAACTGCAATTCGTGTATTTACATCCTGCTTTTGCACCACAAGGGCTAGGACACCAAATCGCCGTTTGGCTCGAGTGCTCGCCGCCTCTTGAGCTCCGTCTCGACCTCATCATGGCGCCGCAGCAATGCCGAGAGTACAGGATCTCGGCGAAACCAGTCTTCCTCCCCGGGGGTTGTTGCAAGCGTCATCGACGACATCCGTTCTTGAACACCACTGCTGTCCAATGCTGGGCTGTACCAGGTGCGCTCATTGTTCGAATATCTTGAGTCCGTAATTGTGGGGAAAACACGCCCTATCGAGTCGACATTAACATCGCCCAAATTTCCAACATCGCTCGAACATGTTGGTTGCCAGCCACGTTCCTGGTCCAAGTGGTACGCGCCTTCCCTTTCGCCAAAGGGTCTAGCGACGACGCCCCCCGGAGGGTTCCTGCGAAGGAGCACCTTTGCTGTTTTTCCGTCGTCCTCACCTAGGCGGACGAGATCGCCCTGTGTATCAAGAGCAGGAGGTTTGCTGCTGCAAGGCACTGCTAGAACCTCCTCGTTGTACGTTGGCAGCAGTGGCGGCTCCTCGCAGTTGTTCAAAAGCATCCACGCGCGTTTCTCCAGCTCTTCTGGAAGGTTATCCAACGCGGCGATGATTGGCCCGTTGCTTTGAGAAGCAGAAGATGTAAACGACCGCACCTGCACACGTAAATCAGTTTGTCAATCGTTTAGAGAGTGTCTCCCACTTCGGACAAGGGTAGCTTCCGTCCTGCAGACTCGCCGAAAAATTGGTTGGGGCGTTGGACCTACAAACTTAAAACACGTTATTCTGCCAAAGTCATCATGAATGGCAATGGTGCGAGCCCAACGGCAAACAAGCCAATACTGCTTGGTCGGACACGCGTTGCTTTTAGAGACTCGTGCCCGTTCAATGACCTAAACCGAAGCATCCCTTCGCACCTGATCTAATGTGATGGTTGATGACGGTGCGAGCACCTGCCGGCATTCTTCCAGCAAAGTGCGGGCGCGGACGTCTAGAGTCTCAAGTTCGTCACCTCCTCTGTCACACGCATTGATGGATTTGTCCTGCACCAAGCTTTCAGCGTCAAGACCAATTGACACGTGTACTCCCGTCTCGTCTACATTTGTATCGGCCGCCTCCACCTCTGCCGTCGCCAGTCTGTCGTTCACGAGCTCAGGCGCCTCCGACCCGCTTGTGGAAAGTTGTGTGGGCAATTCATCATGGGCAGGACGCCCTGGAGGTGAATTGAGGGGGGTTTGTGATCCCTCAAGGACAGCAAGCTGGTCAAGCATTCGGCGCTTGTTCTCGCAATCATCAGATTCGCTTTGCTTCGAAGGGCTTCCGATGCTGGGTTGAGGTGATTTGCCTTTGCCCGATTCCAGGTAGGGAGGAGGTTTCACGATTTCTGCGACGTGGGTGCTTGGCAGGTCTTCGATATCGTTACACCTCGATCGCACCGCTTCAGTTGCCTCACCAAATTTCTCTTGAGATCGCGTCCACCTACGAATATGCATTGAAGAGAACACCAGGTGCACAACAAAATTATGGAAGCGGTAGTAACATAGTTATGCCAACACCTGTACTCGCAAGCGCGGTCGTCCGCTAGCGGGGCTGCTTGCAATAGGACAGGGGTAGCGTGGTATATTTAGCTCGTGTTCAGAAACAAGGGTGTCAACCCGCAGCGCATGCGCAGGGATACGTGAGTAGGTGTCGTCGCGGGCGACGCCCCACATGGAACTCCGGATGTCATTTCTGATTGTATGGTCATTGGCTCTTCTGCCGGGATTGGCTGGACATTTCCGGGAGACCACATCTCTGTAGCCGGCGCTTCTGGGGAGGCGTCGTAGTTGTTCCGAATCGTGTCATGGCGACACGCGTAGTTTCGTCCAGATACTGAAAATAACCCGCGGGCCATCTGGGCGATCATTGATCTTCTAAGGATGGTCATAAGAAACACATCGAAGAATACTACTGGCGGTTAGGCCATAATATCAATTGACGCCTAACCAGCTCTGCCAGCGACGGCATGACCAATCGATCAACAGTATTTTCTCCGTCGAAACCTGTCATGGGTCGATTGCCACTCCTCATTTGCTTAGATAGCTCGGGGAGCAAAGAAAATACGCTCCGCGTTTGTCTGGGTTGGATCTGTATCCCCTTGCTTCTCCCCCCTCCCTTGTGCTTTGGGAGGAAGATAAATGATATTTGTTGTTCGTGACTTGCCTCAGCGAGATCAAGGCCGCACTGCTGTCGGAGCATCATGTACAAGAGCTGTGTGGTGATCTTCGGCTTCAATGGTACTCCAGATTCGGATCTGTCAAAGCCCTAGATCAATCCTGGGCGGAATCTGCCGTGAGCTGTCTGCGGAACCGTATTGCAGGCACAACCCTAAAGAGAAAGCAAACGAGTACTCTTTGTGCTTCCTTCTTGGAGAGGCTTGTGATCCTCCGTGATATAGGTCGCTCCTTTCGGTGTGGTGTTTGAGGCCGTCGGATGCGGTACACAGCAGCCGTCGTGGGCGCTCACGAATGACGGCTACAAGATGCGGTCTCAATAGTGATTCTGTTAGACTACAGTAGCAGCGCGAAAAAATAGCCTAACAGGAGATGTGGTGCGGTCTGACCGTCGAATTCCACGCGCGCAGTCCCCACGGTCAAAATGTTCTGACACTGGCTCGGGTGCCGTAGCGTACTACTAGTTACCACGTGCCGCACGAGGCAGCACATTGTTGAGGTGAAAATAGTAAATGGCATCGAATACAAGTCTTGTCTGCACAAACCAGGGGCTAGAATCTTGCCAGAGGCGATGTGCCGGCTTGCTATGATCAAGTCGCAGAGATGTTAGCACGAGTTGCCTATCGCGTCAACGAAAGAAACTCATAAATTCAACGATACCAAATCTGGGGATGAACAACTTTCGTCCCCGCGGGAATTCCTTTCACGCCCCCTTTCGGGGGAAAAAAGCAACATATTGTTCACAAAAGACAAGGGAGAGTAATGCGAAAGCACATCTGCGTGTCTGTCATTGGTACAACTGTATTTCCGTGCCCGTTCTTGTAGCGTGTACACACATGTCCTGCTGGTTGCGGGGGGACACAGAAAAAACGCTTGATTCACGATCCCATTTGCCGAAAGAGGGTGGTCCAATACTCGAAACACGGCACAGCCTCTACTCAGTAGCCTATACATCAGGCACGCAGGTTAGATACCGGTGTGCCCTCGGATTGCGCTTGAAATATGATACCCATAATCACGATACCAATCAGAAGAGCAACGTTTTGGGTTGCACGCACCAACTTTAGGTAAAGACTCAGCAGACATCTTTGGTAGCATACATGTATGCAATGCATACAGGCTGACAAACACGGAAGAGCAAGGACTCACAGCCGTAGACACGTACCAGAAATCTCCCTCCGTCGCTTCTTCCCTTCGTCTTCGCCGTTCTTCACGTGGGAGGGGCTCACTCTGACGAAAGCGTTGGATGAACTTGGCCACCGTTGTTGACGAAGATCGATCCATGTTCGTACATTGGGGGTGTGGTCGATGTAGAGAAGAGTCCTGGGCAGCGAGGCTGCTGTACACTATCTACGTTCCGCGTAGACAGCGACCGTTTCTGAATTCTCCCCGCTACAGACTATGCTGCTTGAAGTCTACCGGTGAGACGGCTCACGTTCGGTTGGTAACAGTTGCACCAATACAAGGTTACTGGGAGGTTATGCCCCCTGCGTCGTCCTCGCTGGTTCGTCTGGCTGGGCCTTCTGCTCGTCTGCGCCCTGTCCCTGACTAGCTGGTGCCCGCGTGCCCGCCCTTTTCGAAGCCAAAGTCGACAGTCCCGTGGAAATCATGCCTACACGTCTACCTCCAACAGCAACACCCTACTTTGATCGTTGTGCCCGACGCCCCACGCCGAACACCCCTTGGCAACTCACAGCGAGTGCAATGCGCGCACATACTCGTGTGATTGCACCGGCCCTTCCGCTGGTGTATGCCCTTCGTCTTTCGTGGGCCGAGCCAAAAGCCCTCTTCTCCGCCGCTCGACGCATACCGGCTTTCTCTACTGCAGCAGCACAAACATTCACCAACCTTCGAGATACCGGGCACTCCAAACCTCGCAGCACATGGCAACTTCTCCCTTGGGCTCACGCTCTGCCACTCGATGTACCTGTACCTAGTCGGAAGTCTCCGCGTGTGATGGACGGCATGCGAAAGGATGTTGGCAAAGGATCCACCCTCCCAGGTAATGTTGGTGTGAAGAACGTGTATGTACGTTGTCTGGTCTATAGGGGAGCGCACAGCAGTACCATCTGTGTACTCTTTGTTCCCATGTTTGGTGCTTCCTTGTGCATCACGTTGTTCACATACACATGAACCTGTAAATGGAAGCAACTGGCACAAGGCTACAGCAGTAGTAATAGCGTGCTTCTCCTCTGCAACGTTTGTGGGCAGGACAGATGGCCAACCCTTTCTCGGTCCACTTGCGGCTAATTGCAGCGTCAGATCCGGGAACCTGCCGCCTGCTGTTGTCCGCCCGGCGTGCTGGTCACGCTGGAGCGGTTGACCTTTTCCGCACTGATCCTCAGCAGCATGACGTCGTTGCAGTTTGGACTACACTGTATTGAAGAATAGACTACACTCATTTCTCATTGACAACATTGACATGGTGCCCAGGTTCTCTGTGGCAAGATTGCCAGCTGGAAGCGATGCGATCGCTGCATCACCCGTGGACTCTGGGACTGGCCACCGGAAAAACAAGTCTCGCCAGCTTCAAAAACTACGTCGCTCAGGATGCCTACTTTTTGAGAGCGTTCGCGAAAGCCTACGCCTACGCCCTGGCCAAGGCGGAGGACGAGGAAGATATCCGTGCCTTTCACTCGCTGATCGGGTCTGTGTTGGAGGAGCTTGGTCTTCACGCTTCCTACTCGGCGAAGTGGGGAATTGACGTGGCGAACGTGAGAGCCAAAACGACTGGTGTTAAATTGCAAATCGGGTCCTGTACACCCCTGAATTCGGTCTAACAGGGGTGTGGAACGTTGTCCATTGCCGTTTCGCCTCTGTACAGCTGCTCAGCGACTGAGCGTATCTTTTGTATCCCATTAATCAGGGTCACAGGAGTCTTAGGAGCAGCAATTTCGTTGAAAAAATCGTCCCGAACCCCGTGGCCCTCTCCCTTGTCAGACGCCTCCTCCAGTTAAGGCAACTGCAGAGTATGTGGACTTCCTTATGGCCGTGGCATCGGACCCGACATCTTCAGTTGCCCAAGTGCTTGCCGCGATGGTGCCATGTATGCGGCTGTATGCTTTTCTTGGCAAGGTGTGAAGGCATTGGTTCTGACTTGGAGGGTAGGGCGAGCACGGGCTTTGTCCCGCCGCTCTTGGTTGGCCACTTGCGCTCCCAATCGTGGGTTGTTTGCCATTTGTGTCGGTTTGTCCAGCAGAAACGTTTGCTCTCGGCGAAGGGGCGGTCGAGTATCGTACACAGCAGTTGAAAAGAGTCCCAGCTCTCTACAGGAAACAAACAAATGCAGATTTCGGTAAAAGAACTACGAGAGCGAGCTATGTACGTGTTAAGCGTACGTCCCAAGTGCGAGTTTCGGAGTGTCGTCACGATGGATCATCTCTGTGTCTTGGTGCTCTGTCTTGTGTGTTGGGGTGTAAACCTAGGGTCCGGTTAACAGAAAACCTGTGTGCAGGCGACGCTCATTTGCTGGTTTGTACCTGGCGAGCCTGCACATTGGCTTATGTCGACGGCAGTTCCACCAATGCAATGGTATGACATACGCCGACGTGCTGTCTTCCTTGTTGTCGCTCAGGAGCTTCGGCATGCCTTTCCGAATTGGACAGAGAGCGCCTACGCCGAATGGATTGAGACCTATAGCTCTGAAGACTTTGAGGTGGGCTGTTTGGCATCATTTGTGGCCGAGACACGTCCTGTATCTGATGTGTGATGTATGCACGCAACGTCGGTGTTTTGTTCCAGCCAAAATGTTGGAATGATAGCAGTGCTGCGAACCTGTCTTGTTATTCTTTGAACGTTTCGTCAGGGAGGGAGCTCCTCTAGGTTTACCACAGTGTACCTAATCCTATTTATCACCCGTGATCCGTCCTGCCCGTCGCACAGGATGCTGCTGGCCTAGTGGAGTCACTTCTGGATAAAAACTCGGCTGGGGCTGACTATCCTTCCCTCTTTGCTCTCTACCGCAAGGTACCACGCGGTGTAAGAGATTAAACGCTGCAACTTTAAGCTTTTGCCAAGCAGCGTCGGTGGCCGTCGTTCGTGCGTCTTCTGTATAGTGATGTTAGAGATGCTATGCTGCAAACGGTCTCATTTCTTGGCTGGCCTAAGTGACAAACATTCAATCATACCGTGACTGCCCTTGTGTGTGTATTTTTTTTATACATTCCAGGCCATGGAATTGGAGTTTGCATTCTTCGATGCGCAACTCGACGGGGGCACCGAAGCTGCCATGCTTGAGCAGTCGGTAGGCGCAGAAGCAGGTGGTCGACAAGGCATGAGTGCCCAACCCGGAGGGCAAGACGCTGGGGGTCGCGGGCGTTTCCGCGGCGTGCACGAGAGGCTTGCACTGCTTTGTGTGGACTTCGATGACACGTTGACCGAAGGCGACACCATTAGCCTTCTCGTGGAGACAGCCAAAGCTCAGGTGAGATTCGGGTGCCGTGTAACGCTTGCAACGTTTTTTCTCGGTTCAGAGATACACGGTTTGTCAATCTTCCATCTTTGCATCTTTGCGGGTGCTGTTCTAGCCGAGCAGAAGACCGAAGTTCCACAACCCAACGGACGCTGGGTACGTTTGAAGATCCCTCGCCTTGCTGACCGTCGTGATGTCGGACGAATCCTGTGCTCGGCAGCGGGAAACTCCAGAAGATCGGGTGGATCTAGGACGCGAGTGGGGGCTTTTGACAAGAACATTTTTGGGCAAGTGGAGCGAGACAATTGAGGACAGCTTGTCCACCAAGGTAGTTTGTTTCAATTTGTGTTTTTTGGTAGTGTTGAGACGACGGTACTGCTGTTGTGCATTCGTACGTAGCCCGTTCCGGCTCAGGCCAGTCTGCCAGCGGTGCTTGCGGTGACGGTATCGAAATCAATCTATACCTTTTTTCTTCTGTTCTTTTTGCTGTTTGTTTCCTTTCCTACTCCGTCGCGCACCTCACGGGGATGGATATGCACCGGGGCTATTGGTTGCCGATCATGGACTGTAGCCGAGTAGAACGCGGTGTCGCCATCTGCCGCGCACGTTGGCGTTCTGTCGCACAACCTTGTGCGTATGATTCCTAAACCGTTACCCACCTGAACCCTGTTGCACGCGCAAGCGTGTGCTAACAATGCCTCTTATTGGCTCCGTGCGTACGCGCTTTGTACTTGGGCGGGGCCATTTGTCGTGCTAGCTCTCCACCACATGCACCACGAACGGTTCTGGAGCTGTCGACCGTGAAGGTTTGGAGTTGATGCTGCGGAAGCTGGGGGTGGTGGACCTTGACTCGGTGTCTAGGGTTTCCGACAGCAAGGTGAGGGAGCTGGCACGAGAGGCACGGAGTGCTGCAGTCGTTGGCGCCGCATGTCTTGCATGCTTTGTTCAAGTAGCTTTTTAGAGATGAGGTTATAGAGACCGGAACGGCCCACGAAAAAAACTTACCGTATACGGACGCATGTCAGGTCATCCCATTGTTCTTAGAAAATATTTATTTTCCGTGGAGTTGTCTTGTTCGCTTGAGCCCAAAGAGGAGTGCCAATAGTGCCCGACCAAAAATGAGTCACCTCCTGTTCTTTCTTTGACGGAATTTTGTGTACGATCATGTAGAACATCGTTGATCACCATTATCGACAATACATTTCGTTGACTTCCCTGCTACCTGCTGAGTTTTCGCCGTGTTTGAGCAAGTCTAGTAACCTAAAACTGCGTGACGACATCATGAGGGGGCGTGGAAGGGCTCTCGTTCTAATTTGTCTCTCCTGGTGCCCCGTCGCGTATCGTAAGGTATTGCGAGGGCTAACAAGAGATGAGGTACACTCATCCCTTGCTGGACCGTTGAGATCGTCCTGGAAAGTGCGTCCAGGCATGGCACGGTGCATGTCCCGTGCCGTGGTCTCTCCATTCCAAACCCACGTCGTTTCTATCAATTGGAGCCAGGACGTCATTTCGAGAGTTCTTTCGGAGACACTGTTGGATAGTCACAGGTGGGTGGCTTGGCGTCACACAGAGCTGGGTTTACCCCACCAAGGAGAGTTTTGCTTTCGGGTTGGTGTTGTCGTCTACTCGAAGGTATCAATCAAATATCGACGGATCCGGCGATATTTTCTAGCAGCAATCATTGTGCAAAGGGAACCTGGTACGAACGCTCAGATGATGTGATTGGTCAACAGGCCCGGGTGCAGCGAATTCCGTAATCGACCCTACCCCTTCCCCCCTGTCGTCGAGGTCCCGTGTGAAAGGCTGGCCGGCATCGTGCAGTGGGAAGTTAAGTCGGTCGATGACGGGATCGAAAGCGGCCATGACCTGTGCGGCTTCAGAGTCCACTTGACGTTGTTGGTGCTAGCCCCCGTCGCCCATGCGGCCGATATGGATCTGGGTCCAATTCTGCCCTCTTCCTACCTTGTCTGCACGTATCGTTTATTTTTTGCAAAGTTCACCGTTACCTGGCCTAACCGCCTCATCTCACCGCGCGTGTATCTGTGGAAACTGCCAACCTATCGACAGCTCTTCGTCCTCAACGACAGGGATCGATGCCGGGGGTTGTGTTTGGGCAGGTAGGCTGCGAGCTCTGCTCGGGAAATTTGGCCGTATTGTGTAGCTCATGCCGTGTAGTGAAAATCCAACGGGAACCGGTAGAGATCATATTATGTAACGTACGACACGGTTGTGTCGCCCGACGTTGCCTTCCACATGGTTTTCACTTACCATGGACCTCTGGTGTTGTGTCACCTGACCTTGCCTTCCATATGCATTCAGATACCATCGAACACCGGTGTAGTGTCCTCCGAGCTTGAGCGAAAGGGCAACCTTAAGTCTGTATCCTCCTGTCCTTGACGCATCCGTGTCCCAGGCGAAACGGCCTCGCCCCGTCTCGAAGGAGACTGCCCTGCATCCGTCTCATCCAACGACCTCGTATTCGACGAGCACGGGGTGTCAACAGGCGAGATTTTGGTGAAGATACCAGGATCGTTCGGCAAGCATCAGCGTTTCCTAGACCTAGCGGCGACGGCCCGAGAATCTGTCGCCAGCTCGGAGTCTTCGCCAAGACTCATGACGGTCTATGTGGGGGACAGCGTCACGGACTTACTGGCGATGCTGGATGCCGATGTCGGGATTGTGGTCGGCAACAGTGGCAGCTTTGAGAAAGTAGCCCGCGCTTTCGGAATTGACATCCGTCCCCTCGCGTCCGTATACGAGGCGATGGATGGCACAGGGGAGTTGCCGAGAACGGGGGCGCCGTCAGGCTCTGGACAGTGCGTCTACCGTGCTTCCCAGTGGGCAGAGATTGACGTGTTTTTGTTCGGTGGCGAATGAACGCCCCTCTTGAATGATGACCTTTTCCTCTTGAATCGGCTGGCCACTCCGTCAACCTTTGGCTTCAAATGTTCGTCATGCCACTTCTTCACTGTCACTCCCAGTTTCTACGCATACCGCACGGTCTTGTCTCGAAAAGAAGAGCTCCGATCTGGGGTTTATACTGGAGTCCTCTACGGCGGTGCATGCCTTGAAGGGCACAGTAGTCACCGTAAGAAGCCGTCACATACAAAAGAGCTTGGCCGTCCAATTACGATACCGCGACATTTTGTCCTACACAAAAATTGTCCCCCAAGGTCTTGCCCGAAAGATTTTCTCCCCAACAAGATTTCCCCGGAAAAAATTTAGCCACATTTTTCGCAATCGCAACATGAACTGACATCCCTTAAGGCCTTCACAACACAATGCCGGATGAACCATGTTCGCATAGAAATCGTTTCCTGCACGAAAGCACCAACTCACAAGCAAAGGAGTGCTTGGTCACAGCCCACTATCACGGATTCAGGTTTGACGTATATAGGCGGCTACGGTTCAAAGGAGAAATGTAGATGCAGCTTGAGCAGCCGTCTGGCTCGTGCAATACATGTGCCCGACGTGTTCATGCGCAGTCCATCTCCGTTGGTCCTTCTTTTACAACATCGGCAGCCTTGGACGTACTGGGCTTGCTGTCCTCTCCCATATCTGTATCTTCGTCCTTTTCACAGTCATCTTTGCTTTCCAAGAGAGCCGTCGCTTCCAGCTGCTCTTGAACCAGTTGCACCTAGTAGAGTCAACGAAGCGGAATCCGGGGGGGCAGCGTGACAAGAGTGTTCGGAGTTCGGACAAGCCATGTCTTTCAAAAGGACGGCAACACGAACAGATCGGTGAGACGTCACACCAAAATATTCGCACCTGATCCTCGAAGGCAAACTCCTCGCCCATATCCTCTTGCGCTGTTCGAATCTTAGAGAGCATCTCGGCAGCCGTATTCAAATGAGCCCTACGCTCGAAACAAAAGCAAAGGCACAACGAAAGCACGGCATTGGGGATGGTGTACTCGATTTTAGCTTCCAGCAAGCAAGGACGTTCTCATGTGGAGCAGTGTGGCACGCTCTGCGCAGCTGGTTGCTACGCAGTGCAGAACGTACCACACCTCGGAAACGTAATATCCGTTGGCCAGCACAACGCAAATGCCCTATAGAGCAACAACCACACACCCAAGAACTTTATTGGTATTGTTTGTTCACCTTGCGGATTCGGCTGCTTTATGCACGATCGACGTCAAAAACGGAGGGACGGGAAGAAGCGACCAGCACTCCATACGGCGAGAAGGCTCAGCACGCCGAAAAGAAGGTTCAACAAATCGTGCCTGCAAGTAGCTGTGGGGTAAATGAAAGGCCACAAACCGGAACACCTTCGAGGTTGATGAGCACATGCCCTCACTCACCTGGCACTTTCGCAGTCTGGAGGTTGCAAGCTGTTGAAGGCAACCGCCATGAGATACCACAGTTCGACGTTTTCGTCATCCTCCTGCATCAGCCCACTCAACACCTGCAGAGCCTGTAGTCGATGTGCACCCAACACGCACGACAGTACCGCAAAAATCGGGCGAACCGAGCGTCACCCACGACGAGTTGCATTCTTCGCTGCCGCCTCTTCGCAGTATGTTACGCTTGCTGTGGGGCATTTGCTCTCCCGAACGAGGCGTCGAATTCCAACCGTCAGAGCGAATGCTACCCCCGAAAACAGAATGCATTGTCGGACGGACTCTGAATAAGTCGCTTATTCAGGGCCCTCAACCTCCTTCACGCAACCACTACAGCTAAAGGGAGCGTACGGTCCCATACTGACCTTGTCAGAGCATGACTTGTTGACGGAAGAACACTCCATCAGGACTTTCGCCAGCGAGACGCGGAATTCATGGTCTGGAGGAGGCTCTGAGGGCACCGCGTGTGGTTCAAAGTTGAAGGCGTCGGACAGCCAAGTCAGACAACCAGACGGGGAGTTTCGTTGTTTCCCGTAGCTCATGACCAGTCTGCAACATCAAGCTGGCAATCACCTGCCGTCGAAAGCTTCAAACAAATAGAACACATGTACTTCGTGTATTGCGCCCGACGGCAAAAAAGAGCATTGGACGAGGCAAGCAGGCGCCTGTGTACAGTTCAGTCTTCTGTCAAAACATGCATATGACCAAAGCTTGTACAAGCAATACCTCGTTCAACAGCGATCAGGGCCAAATAAACTCAAGGACAAGTCGTGGGGCATGTTCAGTCGCACGTTGCCGATGCAAGTACGGGCACAGATATGGCAAAAATGCACCTAATGCGAAGGGAGTCATATCCTCGATTTCGGGGCGGGCTTCTACTCTCGGCACAAAAAAAAAAGTGCACCCACCGCAAAGTGCGAGTCGTCGGAAAGCCTCCTCTGCCGACTGGGCCGCTTCCTCGGGCCTGCTTTGGCTAAGGCGAAGATTTGCCACGGCATTCAGCGGCTCGGGTCCACCGTAGTCATATCTTATGCTCCCATCTAGAGCATCCTGGAAGGTGACAGCCAGCCGAGAATACGTATCGCGGAATGGCCACAGGGCCACCATAGCAGCATCAGATCAGTCGATCTTTGACTACGTTCGATTCCACGATCTAGCACCAGTAGCAGTCTCCGTCTATCGAGGCGCCTCCTAATGCTTCACGCGAGACTCGAAAAACTTGTGGTACGCTTCACTAGCAACAGCAGCACGAGGGCCTGAAAGCTGACGCGACTCTCGCGGTTCAATTCTATTTACCAACACAAAAGGTCCCCATCACATTGATATACACAAAAATGTCGGTGAATCAGAAGGGCTGTGAACAAGCTGGTGGGAACCCAGGGCCAGGGTGCCAATGAGACACATCTCTTGGGGGGATACGACGCGTCAATGACGCGGATGGCCATGTGAAGCCGTAGCCCTGCTTGACTCCCGCTCTCTGTTCTCTCACCTGACAGCGTGTTTCAGCGTCTTCTTCGAAACAAAGATCCGTCATGAAGAGTTCCGCGACGCTGCAGTACGCCATGCAAGCTCGCTGTCGCAACGCAGCCTCGGCCTCCTTAGTCCCGCCAGCACCACCGCCGTCGGCGAGTTGCTTTCGCAACAACTCCAGCCCCTTCTCGTAGTGCCCCAGGGCCTCTCTGCCCTCGTGCAGCTGGGCCATGTATAAGTACTTATCCGGCCCTTCCTCCGGCCCCAGCAAGATACTTCGAGCCAACACCTGGTGCACGGGGGGTGCACGGGCGGGAGCCAAAAACTCTTGATGGTTGTCTTGAAAAGTCGTCCAACCTCACAAGGATGCCAATTGATTCGCAGACCGTTGTCAGCCCTCGTTGATGCAAAACGTCTCTGCAGGGTATTCATTGATCCCTATTTTGTTGTATCGCAGGAACGTACAGTAGCAGTGTGCTGGCAGGTGGGAACATATTCAGCATGTACCACGATGCGATACATTGGCAGGGAGGGAACACAAGAGAGGTGGCGACATGACATCTACTTCGTTATACCGTATGCATAGGTGACACAAGGCACCACACCCCTCGGACCGATTTTCAAAGCTTGACTACTCCAAAGCAAAAGAGCAGCGATGCCGAAAATGGTGGTGTTGAAAACGTCTCGTCGAGAGCTTTCCGAAAACGTGTCACGTGATTTGTGCATCCACTTGGTCGTACAGTAATGGAGTTTTGAAAGTCGGTCGAGGGGGTGTGGTATCTTGTGTCACCAACGGTATGGATGTACCTGCTCTGTCACCACCATCTGTCACCGAAACAGCAGAGGTTTACCGCTGTCATTCAAGGTATGCTGCCGCAACAGCCGTGTTGTAATGTGGGGTCGGACTGTACCTCCTTTGCCGCTGCCGGCTCCCCCGCGTGTAGCATGAGGTCCGCTGCCTCGCCCATGATACTGGTGTCATCAGGCCTCGCTTCCAGCACCTTTTGGTACAACGTTACGGCGAGAAAAGGATCTCCCGCTTTGCGAGCCTGTTCCAAGAGTGCATCGACTGTGCCCTTCTCCAGCAGTGACTCTTGAATCACGAAGCCGAACAGGCAGGGAGACAAAGCAAGAATGCCAGGTGGTCAGGTTGGAGGGCTTGTACGTCGCCCAATCTCTCGGGGAGGATAGTTTTGGGTGGCAGCCTACATCGCAGCGAGAAACTGGGTCGTACCTTCACCCGAAGCCTGAGATTTCCTTTCGCCAGGCGTTGACTTCGCTCGACCTTTTCCCTTCCCTTTCTTTCCTTTGCCTTTTCCCTTTGCGTTGGCCATCTCTCAGGTACGGGAAGCGAGGTACACAGCAGTAGTGTACCGCTCAGCGCGGATGCGGCGAGATTAGCGAGGGGGGCACCGTGAGAGGAACACCACACCCCCATGCTAACAGCGTAGATGTTTAGTGGACACAGATGGAGCAGCCGCGGGCCCCCAACATGATTCCGTCACGGCGCAAGAAGATCATGATATGAAGAAGCCATCATTGATTGGTGTCTCCATTTGTTTGTCGACAACAAGAGAGTATAATCAAACCCACACCACCTTTATATTTCGAAAGGTAGGTCGTGGTACGACGTTTTTTCTGTACATCGTCTGGAACCCCCCCCCCCCCGGCTGGCATGCAGCAAAACAGCAGCAGTCAATATTCGGCTGGTGTGGTCATGTATGTAGTATGTAGACTAGTAGGTGGGTATCTCGCGTCCAAAATATGCGGGTGGTGAAATAAGCAACCCAAACATCTTGTTGATCATTCCTTCCTCGAAGTGTAACATCATTGATTGATTGTCTGAGCACCTGGCTGGTTGGTGTCTTACCTTCTTCTTAGCCAAATTCTTGACTTCCAAGTGCGTACTCTGTGGCTGTATCAAGACCCACCCGTCAAGATCCAAACAAAAATAAATGAAGCTGAGTTTGTTACAAGCTTCACAGGTCGGTTGAGGTCTTCATCACTTAAAACAATCGTGTTTGGCAAGAACAAAAAAATGACACACCACACGTGGTGTAACGAGTGGCGCCTCCATGTTTGTTTGCGGAGTGATGCTGCGAGCACAAGGTTTTGCCTTCAAGAAGAAAGCAGGAGATAGATGCGGATCGTGAAATGGCCGGAAGGTATAGTATAGGAGTGAACCCCCATATCCCTACCTATATGGTCCAGATATTTTCTCCGAACAAAGACAACATCATCCCATTTCTACTTGACCGTGGATCAAGAGCGCAAACCGACCCTCTTTCCTCTACTCCTTCCAATACTTGACGTCGTCAGCAAGCTTCATCACAAAGGAGATACCTTCCTGCTCCAAAAGAGCTATCTACAGCACACCAAACAATGTTAAACCTAGCACTGGTGTCAAAGAATAGACCTACAGCAGTAGTAGGCACGGAATGGACGCTGTTGGCGGGCGCCATCTACTATTATGTTCCAATTTTCTTGAGGCCTACATGTGCGAATGCAACATCCCTTACAGCCTCCAAAACAAGGCGTTTGTGGAGGAGGGTCGTCAATCTGCGCCACTTCGGTTGGTGGCTATGTTCGACAACAAATCGATGTCTCGTTTCACCTCACGCAAAGGCACGTGGAAATACAACCAAAACTCGCAGCTTCCTCCAAGCGAAGCGAAGATTGCCTGGACACGAACGAACTCAACAGACCCTAATATACTACATGGTCCTTCCTACACGCGTGCCACGCTGATGACGTTACATACACCGAAAAACTTTCTACAACGCACGAGCCTGGACTGCTGCTACGTGAGCTCCCTCCACCCCGTCCGATTGGCCCAAATGACAGAGAGCAATCGGGGGCCTTCTGTATCTATATCTAGGAAAGGGTACTGACAACGCTCGACTTCCACAAACGACAGCTACCGCAGCACCGGGCCGAGGAAATACAGACCGACCGCCCGTGTGCACCGATCTCGCCGACAGCTTTGCCCTTTGCTCTATACTACCTATGACCACCTCATCTCTTCCTCTTTCCGCATAACGGGTGCCATATAGTTCCGGAATCCCAGCAAGGTGCAAGACACCGCCTCGCTCGCACCAACAACTGGTCGTAATACCGCAACTGGAAGCGCTCGCGCAACGGAGCGCACGTACGACCTCCCATGCGGCCCTACCACCTCCTCTTGATCCTCGTAAGGAATGGCGATGATGGTCTGTGCTGCGACCTGTTGGAGCAACCAACGATGGAGCAGAAAGAACTACATGACGTCAAGATACACACGAGCTAGGAAAATCTTGCAGGCGCACTAGGGAAATGGTTGGTTGCCGAGCCGGACTGTGCGCTTCGTTGAGCGGGCATGCAACGCGTCCGACGGTGAAAACCTTAACCTCGCGGCACAGGGCAACAATGCCTTGCAAGAAGTGTGTACATGGGTTCGGTTAGAGGTATGACTGGCTCGAGCACTGATACCCAAAACCGCCGCCAACAACTGCAGGTGCGATATCTTGTCCCACTCAACTCACAGCGTTTGGCATCGCCGCTTCACGCGATTCCACAACAGGTTGCCATTCAATGCTCATGCCCGCAAGCTTACCCGCCAAAGCGGGTAGGGCGGAAGGACATGCGTAAAACGCAAAGTATCGCTAGCAGAATGATCGAATCCAAACCGAGAAGGAATTTGTGCCATATTTGGTCTGCGGTAAGTGGGATAGGCATTCCAAACGGATCGTACGTAGAAGACCCCAGCAAATAACCATTGGAGGTGGCACACACCTAGTCAATGGTAAGTTCCTGAAGATGAAGGCTCAAAGCAAGCAGTAGGCAGATGCAATGAAGAGGTAAACTCCAAACCCACACCAACTGCAAAGCAGGGCACGGACCACTACATAGACACAACACTCATTCGCTGAACATACCTGCACCTCCTTCGCAAGCGTATCGTACGCGTGCTCGAGGCTATCAATAACCCCGGTCGGCTGTTCATCGTAGTACTCCAGGCCTCGCAGCGACGCCTGAGCGCCCGGCTGGGCGACGATATCGTCCAGGGTACGGCTGACAAAGCTCGCCACGCGGTGCGAGGTGTGCAGAGTTTCGATCGTGATCGCTCGAAGGAAAGACTGGGTGCCCTTCCGCAAGCCCCGTAACACTCGCCCGTCGCGCCGATACTGCTGCACGGGCAGAAGTACGAGGTCGGCCACACCCTTGCCCATGGTAACCTGGGCAGGTGTGTTAAATGAGGCGTATGCAACCCGTTTGATGATGAGCATACACGTTTCTCACGCTCTCTGGTAGACGCTCATGCAGAAAGAACTCCTCTCGTGCATAGGCTCTTACCGCCTTGACCGGTGATTCGTTCTAAACAAGATGGCCCAGAGTACTGCGAGTCTTTCGCCCTCTGCACTAGAATTGAGTTTCGAAAACAAAGTGAAAATGTGCTGTCCTTCGCCCTCCAAATCCTCCCGCGCGGGGACATGCTCACGATCTTCGAAGAAGCCCTGCGGAGGAACTTCCAAAAGGCACCTAGCGCTTGGGCTCGGAGAAAACGTGACTAACGACCTTCACCGATACGTATAGCAGCACCACTTCTCCTCGAGCGTGTGCAAACCAGTGCTCACTACACCGTGATTTAAACGTAGGTTGAGGTTTAGCGTACTCACCAGCGGGCGGACGGCCGTAGTCCCGGCAAGGAACTTGTGCAGTTGGTTGGTGGTGATGTCTTGCACCCACGACTGCAAAACGGCCGCCAAAGCATGAGAACGCATGGACAAGATATTAGATCTCCGACGCATTTCGGAGGCAGGAAAGTTCACTTCAACCAATAGTACAGGAGTGCGGGTGGTAGACAATAAGTTATAGCTTCATGTCTCAATAACGCACAAATCCGTCGACTGCATAAAGGTATTTGGTAGTACTCGACCTCGACCAGAACGCTAAATAGTGTCCCAAACCGTTGCCCTTCTTCGTGGGGCCCTACTTGTATGACAATCGATTACGCGCTGTATTGGAGCACGAACGGCCTCCGGACAACTGGAGGGACCCGAAAGACAATTTCGCATGGCGATAGCAGTCTCTTCCTCGCGCTCTAGCTGCGAAATAAAGGCCAATTTATAGTGCTCTAATAACGCTGTCGATGACAGGATAGGACAAGCGTACCTGAAGAAGGAGTTGCGTGACACCATTCCATCCCGAAACGCCGGTGAGGACGACCTTTTGGAGCGTCAGATGCACTCCCTCGAGAGGAAACAAGTTCAGTAGCTCCATGTAGTCTCCGTTCTGCAGAGCCGCCACCTTGATCGTGCGTGGTTGGTAGTCAATTTTGACCTCGTACGGGCATAGAGTAGATGCGGGGGGGGGAGGGGGGAGCGAGCGCGGAGGAAGGAGACTAGAAATCACAGCGGGGCCAGAAATGTCAACGTCGTATTGTTCTAGTAGAGTACAACGGATAAAATCTTGTAGCGTGTAGGGTCGGTCACGTGCGTGTCGCTTCGCGTTCAGCTCTCCCTCTCTGATGCACAAACCTGTCGCTGAATCCAACGACGTAATCAATCCATGAGACCACCAAAAATATGGGTGAGTTTGGCGAGCGCGGCGACCGAGGGAAGGTGGTGCTATATCTTACCCCGTTCCAACACGACGAGAAAGCACTAGGGCAGAATATTGCATTGGCATCGACGATTTCAAGGCCATGAAATCCTACCTTGAAAGAGCCAACATCGCAGCACGATATGAAGAGCGGCCCAGCTCCCATTTCGGCCGCAGCCGTAGGGTCCTCCCCCGCCGCCTGTTTCTCGTGTGCAGTCGGAGATGATTGCACTTCGGGGGAAAAAGAGCGAAAGAAGTCCACCGTGTGCTGTCCGAACGAAAGATGTATCGGCAACAATCGGACCTTCAGCATGACCTCGTCTCCCAGAGGAGCATCTTCTGGGCAAAAGTGGTCTGACGGACTCCGTGTCGTCATACGAACGGTCACCATCTTGTGCTGGAACTCTCGTGGGTGGCGGCGGTCGTCTCTCCAGTGATGCAGGGCCTTGCGCGGGCGGCTACTGGTAAGCGTGTCCGACGCGTGCAGGTCCTTAACGCTGAAGAGAAGGTTCGACAGCAGGCTCGTTGGAGGCCCGGGGTGGAAGTTGTCCAATCGGAGACTGGAATTCTCGAGAACAACCTCGACCATGCAAGAAGTGTCCCGTCCTGTGCGCCTTCCAGATCGGCTTGATCCTCCGGACTCTCGGGGGAGTTTCAAGAGCTTGACCTTCGGCTGGCGTGACGCACGACGCCCTGCCTGGGCCTCGCCACGCCCTCCTTTGTCATCCTGATAGTTCTCGAGCAGAGCGTCAAGCAATTCCGCTTTTCGGGGCTTCGTCCCTCCGCCTGCCGTCGAGGACGTGTCGGCGCCGTCGTTCGCGTGTTCGCGGCGGCGGCCTTTTCCCTTAGCCGGGTCGCCCATCTTTCTGGTCGATATTCTCTGGTGGCGCCGACCCACGCTGCTTCCTGCGTGCGGAGTCCGATCGTCTTCGCTCGCACTCCTCTCTACCCAGTCTCTCCCCTTGAAGAGTCGCCAGCAAATGGACAGGTCGTGAATCGCAAGTTGAAATTGCAGCTTTTGGTCTATCCGCTCAGACCCTTCTGTGTCGGCTTCTCCGTCGGCATGTTTCTCGAGCCCGTGCCCCAATGCCAGTAGCGGGTCACCCGACAAGAACGGCAAGGACGTCGCTTCCGCCGTGGTGGGGATAGGAACGTAGTGTGGGTAGACGCGAAAGTCTTCGGCTTGGTGGGAGGAAGAGCTTGTTCCATCGCCTGCTACCCCGCTGCTCTCACTTTCTCGATCCCGGCCTAGCCACCGGGCCTCCTGCTCGCCTTGCACAGGCCCCGTCCTGATGGGAGCGCTGATCTCCACTGCTGGTTCGCCATAAACAACCTCCGGCACGCTACCAGCTGAACCGCGTTCGGCCTGCGTGGGAGACGTTTCCTGCTCCCCGAGCGGTAAAGAGCTTTGGCGAGGTAACATCTCTGGCACCGGGGGCATGTTCACCGGCATATCCAGCGCGCCAAGCTCCTGTTCATCTTCGGCACATTCTCGAGGAGAAAGGGCCCCATCGTCTTCCTCCTGACTCGAGTAATCAGCCCGCTCTGACCTTAAGTCTCCCCGTTCGGGCGAAAAAGAAGCCGGCCTTACTACTCCCTGCTCTTCCAGATTCACTGACTCTTTCTCCTCTGAGATTCCAGCGTCGTGCCGATCCTCCAACTCAATCTCAATCGGTGCAGGCAAGCTGAACCCGAAGGTGCTTCGCCGTGTAACTGGTTGGAGCGGACCAGATTCCACCGCTTTTGCTTCACCTTCCCCTTCACCTAGTGCAATACAGCAGCGCAACAGTACACAGTTTTTCGGTGCGGTTACAAAGGCGATGACGCTTCATCATTCCCCAATTATGCACGACAAAAACGGAGTGGTTGAAACAGAACACAACGCACACTACAACCTGGACCGTCGTCAACCAAAGCCCACTAAGCCCCGATCGGCATTGCATACTTCGCTGTAGTACTCTGTTCTCGTTACCTCTACCGCTGGCGGACGTCCGTTCCGATCTGGGTGGTTTACGTCCACGCGGTTGCCTGTTGCTATAGACATTCTCGCGAGAATCAAAGGAGACTCCGCAATGCTAACGTTTGTGTGCGTTTCCGTCCCCACTCACCCTCGGAGTCGGAAGTGTCATCAGCCATCTCCATGGAAAGGCCTTCGCCATGATCTTGGTCGATCTTAGGAGCGGCCAGCCACTGAGCTGGTCCCTCGCCCTCCGAAAGGAAAGATGAGCCTTGGCCAGGTGGTGGAGGAGAGTTGAGAGAATCATTGTCGAGCGCATCTACCTGGAGAGCCGAGGTTCCCGTCTGGGGGGGGGGGGGTTCGACAGACACGCAATAGAAGTCCTCGATCACGAGAGACTGCTTGCGAGGTTGGCCTGGATACCGAGGGCTGTCCATCAAACCAGGGGGGGGCTTGCCTTGTGCAACCCCGGAAGATCCTCTGCTGCTCCTGTACGCACCACCGACATTCCGCGCACCAACACGGTCAAATAAATGGCTTCGGAAATCCATCCAGAGACGGGTTGTTTCAACACTTCACTAAGCAAGCACGAAAGTGGTAAAACACGACTGTCTTCCCCAACTGCTGTATGCGCTTCCTAACGAGAAGCAAACCTTTCCCACAACAAGTAGGCTCGTTTGGTAGGTATGGATGCTGCCAGGTACATCGGATTTCTCACCCAGGCAGGAAGGCGTCTTGTTCCACACCATCCAGCAAAGATTTGGGGGCGCTCTGCTTGGCCTCGCCATGAGATACTCGCCCCGCTTGACGCTTGGGGGCGGGTGAGTTGGTGTTGCCAACATCCGCTGGCACCACGGCCGCTGGGCGGACTTCGCTTACCAACGCCCACCACTCTCCCAACAATGCCTGCGCAGCAAAGAAAAAACAAAATGCCCCCCATACCAGATTACAGCAACGGTGAGCGATGAAATACTTCGGGCGGCTGGCCAGAGTGACTCGATGAAACGGAAACAAGCAGGCAGCCAGACCTCAAGGCTAATTACTCAGTCGTCAGAGAGCCCGAATGAAGCAACAGTATAGAGCCCCAAGCATTCATAATAGCGGGCGAACATCACTGGCCAGAATAGCCATATCGACGACAACTGAGGGTAATCATGTGGTACAGGATAAACCTTGCTTATTTGAGACACCACTCCTTTCACAGCAAATCCATACATCTGAAAGCGTTACAAGGATAATACCACGTCAGAAGTTCAGGGTAGGCCCGGATCCGCGAGGCTGCTGCCAACAATACATTTTCACGCACCCAACTCGATTCCAATGCGTGGTGGTACCGCGCGTACCTGGCAGGTACTGAGCGAATCGTGGCACGTATACACGTGCACGATTCCCATCCAGAGCTCAACGGCCGTGAACGCGTCTGAAGGCGCCACCACATGCGAACGGGTCCGCAAGAATGCATCCAGAAAATTGAGCGTAGCGATCTGGGAACGGAGGGAAGGACACGTGAGCAAACGGAGAATCAGAAAAAAGTCCCCGAAAAAGAAGAGATACATATAGTGTTATTAACCTATATATTTCGTCTACGTTCTCCGGCCCTGGAAAGCGACAATGGTTCTCGCCTGAAAATCACGAAGGAGCGACCTTCATTGTACAGTCATGTGAAAATCTCGAAAGGGCGATCCTGAGGATTGAAGCTTTCCGGGGCTCACCTGCAATGAGCGCGTATTACCAACGAACGGCACCTACTGTAGTACCAACGTCAGGCGTGGGCGTTCTTTGCGTGTGCCTGTGCTAGTTATTTGGCTCACTTGCACAAACTGCGATGACTCCAGAAATTCCTGCACAGAGGAGAATTCGGTCTTCATCGGGGACACGACTGGTCCTCTCTGCGCTTCTAGCGCTCCCCGGCATAGCCCAGCATCCTCCTTGCTGTAGTCCGTGACGCGGTTCGACATATGCAGGCCGATATCTCGGATGACCACTTTGAAGCCCTGCCACATCAAACGAATATCTGTGTGAGGTGGCCAAAACACAACAATACCCTGTACACACGTAACCTCAAGATGTCCAACGTGACCAGCACATGGCCAACCGATGATGAGAAAAACAAGGAGGGGCGATACAAATAGCATGCACGATAAAACCGAACGGCGCGTCTGACTGTTGTACCTGCATTGGTGCGCCCGCCACCATGTTGCTCGATACTCTCAGAACGCCTATGGGAAAAACCGCTCGCCCTTCCGTTGGCGGCAAGGTCCCGGTTGTTGGAGCTCCTGAAGCTACTCCAGGAGTACAGGCCGGCATGCGCTTACATCCAGGACTGCGAAAAAGTCGTCACATCAAGGGAAGATGGGCAGCGTTAGTATTCCAAACATACGTCAGCAGAAACTGACGACCACGCCTATGGGTAGGTCGCTTGGGGCCAACTGGGGGTTCTGTACGCACTCGAACTATGAACCTCATGAACCCTATCCTGAATTGTCGAAAGACTCGAAAAGACTCACACCGTTGGCACGGATACCTTGACAATCTGTGTGCTGTCTTCTTGAAAAGGCCAACTCTCAACCTCGCCAAGCTGACCATACATGCAGAGACGAACACGGGATATCCTCGGACTCCAGCAACTGAGAACCTCACCCTTGTGACTGCGGCATGTAGTCAACCACACCATTGAACACCGTGATGAACATCTTCGTCAAGCTCCCGCCACCGGCTTCCCCGATCTCATTCGCGCCGACGCCAGCGCCTGCTTTGCAGCAGTTCGAAGAAACCGCTCGCCCCGCTGGCACATCCCCGACCACCAAGCCCAAGAGGCGAGGCAGCCAGCTGGAGGCCACCGTATGCCTACGGGTAGAGGAGCAGGGAGAGAGCACAGACCGAGAAATGGAGCGCCTGCTTTCCGCTGGTACGAGATACTACTGCATCAAAAAAGAGCGCTGTTCACATGAGGGCAACGCTTTTGCCGCACCTCTTCCTATTGCACAGGAGGCGTCCATACACAAGCTTTCTCGCGCTTGAAATGTTCACGTGGGCGGTCTCGCCTTCTTACCTCAAGGAAACATCATACAGGTTCAGCGTTGCTGTAATAGTTTTGAACGCTGCCCCTGACTCGCTTACTCCTAGCACAAGCTCGGCAGCGATAGGAGAAGTCCCTTTGACCCACTTCGTCTGGTACAGGACAGGAACCTGCGCAGGCCGACGGAAATCCAGAACATAGGAGGCATGTGGAGTGGACGTATTCGTTGCAAATCTCGCCCGGCATCCTTCCCATCTAACCCTCGTGACGGCAGAGTGTTTCCACGCACAGTTCGACGTCAATACACAACTCTCGTCGTACCATAAGCTTTGTCGATATACATGGATGACAAAAACAAGACAAATCCAACCGAACCGCGAACACCCAACGAGAGTGGACCGGGTGAAAGGGTTGCTGTAGAAAAGAAACCGGTATGAAAGCATGTGCACCAGTCTCAAGTCTTCGGTACCGACGATGGACAGGAAGAAAGCACTCACAAATCCAAGTGTAGGCAGGTCTTCCACCATTGGGTAGGCTGACTCGTCTCTGCCAGGCAGGAAAAGCAGCGGCCCATTTAGCCGTCCTTCCCCGGACATGCTAGAACGATCCCCAGGGGAGCAGCGCAAATTTTCATGCACACACACGTCTCCAGCCAACACCGTCACGAGCGGAGCAGGGCTCCCGTCGATCGACTTCTCGCTGCCGCCGCCCGTGCGCAGGCACGCGTCCCCAAGACTTAGGACGAACGAATGCGGGCCAGGATCCTCTGCGAATGCCGCTGCCTCGTGCAACACAACCGTCGCGCCACGCGCCTCCACCACAACCTCCAGGGAATGGACGGGTGCTGCGCCCACATCCTCCACAGGACTCGCGCCGGCCGCTCCTTCCGAGCGAGGGGCGAACCCACCCAAAATGTCGGCCAGAACGACCACTTCCAACCGCGACAACTCCACCGCCAGACGGGGTAGAACGCAAAGCAAGATGCGCGTCGGGGACTCACCCCCCTCGGGGGCGTGGCAATCGCCATCCTGCAGTCCCTCACTAAAGCGTCCGGAGGGGGGGTGGTCGTCCAAGCCGCTCTCCACGCTGACACCAACACGAAAACACGGATCAGTAAGAACACGAGCGAATTTTGCGGTCAATACGGACACATAATATCCCATGAATAACTACCGCGCTCCGGATGGCTGATAGAAAGCGCAGTCTCGCCGGCGACCTACATGCACTCAATTCGAGCCACACCCGCATCTACGGGGGACGTCTTTACACCTCTGTGAGGGACCTATTTTTTCTTTAGGACGGGAGCAAGGGTCACACATGCATGCTGCGGTACGATGCTTCGAGGCGCTACCCACAAGTAGTTTCGCCAGGGTGCCTGTGCTCTTTCGAGCGTAGGCACCAAAGAGAGGTAAATTCCTGTCTACATCGAGAAACACAAAACAAAACAGGCTACGTCGTTTTCAACATCCTCACAGACCTATCGCAACACTCACCCATCATTTGGCTCCCACGTATGCAGGAAATTAAGGCCCGCGTCGCCAGGCCGCGCCAGATCCAGCTGCCCTGCCTTCCTTATGTCTTTCGCAAGGCCATAATCCACCCTCAAGGTGGTTTCAGCCGCGGAACGGAATGCCTCGAGGAAATAGAGCTTCATCAGCCCCCCCCCACCTCCACCATGTCTTGAACCATCGTCGCAGACCAGGATCATTTGGCACGCCACCCGGGTGCATTCTAGCACGGTTTGTTGCGTTCTTGATGCACCAAAGGCAAGTCGAACCTCGACGCCTTCAACCTCCACCACAAGCATCGGTGCCGCGTCCCCGGGGACCTCTTCCCGCGGGGCCCACCCAACGGGGCTGGAACCTTTCTGAACGCTTCTTATCAGAGCAGCGTGTGCGTCTGATGAGCAAGTGCTCGGGTCTGCCGGGACCCGAACCGTCAGCTTAGGCACCGCCACAGCCACTACAACGCGCGGGTCGCGAGTGCTACCACTCGACGGCACACCCACGCCCTGACCATTCCCGCCACCTCCATTGGTGTCGTCGGCCCGCTCTGCCCGTAGTTCGACCTGCACCAGGAAAAGGCTAAGACAGCTCACAAGTCGTGGGTCCAGGACCGCAGCCACCTCCAGGCAACGGACTTCGAGGGCAACATCCTCGCTATCGGCTCCATTCTTCTCTCCTAGTGGTTCGCCTCCTTCTCCCATGGTGCAACTTATCTGCACAGAAGGGGACGAATCAGCTGCGCCCAAGACTTCCACCACCCGCACGCACGAGTCATTCCCGTCTTTCCAGTCGGTGAGGTAGGTGCCAACCTCGGACACTGAATGCATCCAACTCCCAGCGCAATGCAGCGTCTGGCTCAATCGCCTCAACTGGAGGCGCACGTAGCGCGCGCTTGTGCTTGCGCTGGCAGTACTCCCCCCCAGAGGGCCCGTCGACTCTTGGGGGAGCAGCAGCGTGATGTCGAGGCCAGTCATGCGCATACGGAACTTCATCGAACCGTGCCGGTCTGCTCGCGCCCCTCCTCCCCCGTTGCCGTCGTCGCTTCCTTCCTCGCAGTCGTAAAAAACGTCGCTTTGCCCCAACGACAAGTATGAGCCCGCACCGAAGACTCCCTGGCCGTAGCCTTCAGCCTCCGTCAGCCGAGCACGTGCCTCTGCATACTGTCTCAGACGCGCATGTCGCGGAGGGGGTACGCAGCACTTGTTGGTTGATGACTGGGGACACGCGCTGGGCTAGGTACATGACGCACAGCAGCATTAGCGTACAATAAGTTCTTAACATGATGCATGCAGTTGATCTACCAAATGTTCAACAACCCACCTGCTCGAGCAGGCCCGAGAGGGTGTCGAAGTTCAGCTCTCCTGAACCATTGTCGTTGTCGCCCTCGAAGTACCAGAAATCTTCGCGGAAAAGAGGCTTGACCGGCTTAGTTGCAACGGCAGTGTCCAACACTTCTGTGACAACATCCTCCGCAGGTTGTTCGATACGGGCAAGGTACGCAGATGATAGCGCATGCAAACCTGTGCACTCGTCCATGCCCAGTGTGATGTCTGCGTGACGTAGTGAGACATCCACGTCCAACACCACGTCTGCCGGCGCTGATCCTAGCTGCGGCTTTCTGCCCTGCTTGATCAAGACGCATCCCGTACCACCAATCCTGACCACTTCAAGCTTCTGTCCTCGTTGACCGCTCTGAAACTCGGCAACCACCTGACCAAGAGTCAAGCGCTGGGGAAAAAAGAGCAAAAAAAGAGTAGGTGAAAAAGAGCGCAGTAAGTCTCTTGTCCAACGATGACCCGTGTCGGTGTAAAAACTTCCCCACTTAACAGGACTTCGTATAGCCGCTTCGAAACACAGCAAAATGGAGCACTTCTTGTTCATCTGTGAACCTATGGGAGGAAGCGTCACGAGGCATGCCGGTGCTGCGGCAGAATATCAACACCCACGAACGATGAGTATGAACGGCATTTGGGGGAGAATTCTGACGGCAGCACCCTCCCTGCTTGCACTCTTTCACGTTCAGGTGCTTGCGCACCATTCGCCGTAATCTGATGCATGATTCACGGAGAGCAACGAACCCATCAAACGATGCCGCCATGCATGCTGTTCACGACCTTGTGAGCTTTCTACAAACCTACATACTCACTTTGTGCACAACAGCTGCTGTTCCACCGTTCAATTTGCCAGGCCCTTCGGCCCGGTTAACTCCTGTAGATGCGCTCTGGTCGGCAATAAACGACGACACCTCGGGTGTCTCGTCGCACCACTTGAGCGAGCTACATCGCAACTTCAAACACGGCGTGCTGTTTCTACCTCCGCCGCTGCTGGGCTGTCCCGTATGACCACGTTCCGCCTGGGCTTCTGCCGTGATTCTCACAGTCAGGTCGCTCACAACAACCTTGACCTTGGACGTGATCTGCTCGATCCACTTGGCCAGAAAGTCCAAGCGCTCGCCCGACTCGCCGAAGCCAAATTGATCCTGGTCGGCTAGCGGACTCTGCGTTGCATCCGTTCCCGGCCGTGCTGCCCCTGCCGCTAAACCCTCTCGCCGAGCCTTTGTTGCCGCAGCGTTTGCTTGTCCAGACTCTTGCGCTTCAGCATCGACGCTAGCACCCGGGGGGCTTGCCGTGATTGCCTCCGAGAGAGGAGGTGATACCTCAATCTGGACATCGTCCAGGAAGATGGCCAGGCTTTCCGTGAGCAGCTTGCTGTACGAGATCTCTATTCGTAACGTCCCGACATGAGCATTTGCTAGGCGAAACGACAGGCCCGGCGGCAGAAGTTCTTGCAGAGCGACCACGTTAATCTTCAGGTCCGTGAGCTCAACCCGGCCAGCTCCGAGCTGTACATCGAGTTGCTGCGAATGATAAAGGCGGTGGCGTACAGCGGCTTTTGGGTGAGAGAGAAAAGACACTGTTGTCAACGTCAATCATGTCTGTTGCCACTATCACTCCACCAGGCCCGTTCTTGTGTGAGCGTGGTGGTTCTTTGGTCAGAATCAACCGCGCTAAACAATCTGGTCAGGATCAACCGCGCTAATCGCTATCGGCCGACCAACTTTAAGACGCTGGTCTTGCGGGGCAACAGCTAACCTGCGGGTCCCCGTGACTGCGCGCAAATTCAACTGCGTTAATCACGCGTGAAATCTTGAAGTACAACCGACCGCGCAACCAGCAACTATACCAGCCTTGACGGGGAAAGAAAAAAAAGAAGCGATGAAACATGTGTGTGTGTTCGCAACAGCACCAGCACCAGCACCCGCGACGTGTCGGGTGCTGCTGCGGATAATTCGATAATCAGCGAAGCGGCAGTCTTCACAACAGAATAAAACACCCGCGGGGCGAAAAACGATCAGTAAACGCCAAGCTCGGAATTGTCTGCGTCCACTTGGGGGCAACAGCAGCAGTGGTATCGCAGATTCCACTTAAATTCAACTGAACAAACTCCATGTAAGCAGCTCCTGTAGTCTCAAATCCCCCGCGGCAAGAGCAAGTTACTGCTGTTAGCTGTTCAGAGTGTTCCCACCTCCAGGGCGATGTCATCGTCAAGGAATCGGCCTACCAGCCGCTTGAGCACAAATCTGTACAGCTTCTTGAGAGTAGGGTTCGTCAATCTTCGGAAGATGTCCTGCACACGAGACAAAGGAGAGAGGTAGCAAAGCACCAGGCAGAGAGAGAGGGGGGGCTGTTTAGCTTCAACAAGACACGTATGTGCGCCAGGTGTACATATGCCGCATCAGTACTCCGCAATGTTCACAAGCGCTTTCAAATATATATGACCATTGGCAGGGAAAACCACCAACGGCCACCACAGTAGCCACTCACCATGCCTCACACCCACGACGAAGTATGTCGGCGGCGCGCGTGGCAAGAGAAGCGTCCCCCCTCGCCCACCGCGCTTGCTTCTGCTGAATACTTTCCGTTCGAGCAACGCGGCGCGACTTTCTCTGATTTTTGTTGTGGGAGTACTGCTGCAGGATACCATCACTCCTCACGTCGCCCCCGTGTTAATCGCGCCGCATCCACCAGACGTGTCTCGGCATGTCCCACGATCCCACCACACCTGCTCCTTCCCTCTCCTCCCTCCTTGTTTTTTCTTCTCCTCCTTGCTCGCGGCCGAGAACAGACGGATAATACGAACGGTACGGGAAAGGCAGGAAACAGAAGAAAAGAGGTGAGGCGACGGCCGGCACGAAGAGATCCCCGGCTATGAAATGCTGCTTGGTTAATATCGCACGATCCATTTTCGCTCCTCTACATGCGTAGGATTGCGAATTGCGGCTCTCCTGTCGTTGTTGGTACTGGAGCGCACGATGCTTTCGACTGCCGTGTTTTGGAGGAATCCTTCATCCGCCGAGGCTGCGGCTGGTGATTCATCGTAAGAACGAATGTACACCAATCACGATTCGGCGACACGATCGACCACTCTGCCACCTTCAAGGCCAGCAGCAGTAGATATTTAGATCGGGCATAAGTACGATTACGGTGGGCCCATGCCGCTAAATGCCCTCGCACACCTTCGCTTGAGCCAAAGCAGGAACCAGGAAGCGGTCCAGATGGCAAGAGGGGGATTTTCGACTCACGTTGTCTATACATGTGGTTCGTGAACCTCGTTTTGGTGTCGAGAATTACAGGCCGCCTTGACACGAACGATTACGATTTGCTTCACTTATTGTATAGGTTCGTCTGCCGTATTATCTGCCGCCGTACGGGCATCGGTATATCGTGCTGCATGCAGATCATACGACTTGGACCCCAAGTTTCGTTTGCACCGGTTCATGCTGGACGAACGATTGCATATAGTACTCTCTTCGGCCATCTTTGACAGAAGACTGAAACCGTTTACAGGCGCCTGCTTATTTCGCCTCGTGAGTCGTTCCAGTCGGCAGCAGTTGTGCACGAAGTACAACTGTAGTTTTTCTACTATTGTGTTGAACCTGGCGGCCGCGCGTGTTTGTCACGCTGACGCTGCAGACTTTCCCTGGGGTACGGGGGAAAAGCAAAACACCGGATGCCCCTTCTTAGGCCTTTGCCTCTGCCAGGTGCAGCTGGTCCAAGAACGGCTGGAAGCGACGGCTCTCTTGGAGTGCGCTGACTGTTGTAAGTAAGGCCAAGGCAAAGATACGGGGGGAAGGTCGACTCCCGCACGTACAGGGCTCCCGACTTCGGGTAACAAGGGCAAGCACTGGAGTCACTGCGCGTGACTGCATTGGCTTACGTGTTGATTTTAGCTCTGGTTGCTCCAGGCTGCCTCGTTATCTGTCTAATCTTTTTGAGCCGTGTCTCGTATTGTGCCGTACATGTAAATAGTATAGACGATGTGTCTCGTGACCCGGAGTCTTTGACCGTGAACCCAGATCAAGCACACGTTTGGTGCGTAAATTCTTCGTAGCAACAGCTAAATTTTTGGCAACGCGTGTTCTTGCAGCTGTAGCCCGGGGATAGCCCCGGCCTCGTCTGAATCCCGCTTCATTTCCCCCCTACCTTCGCCTCGAGGGGAGTTAGTCTGGCTGAGTGACAGATGGTGAAGAGGGTCAGAAGAGCGAGAGAGAAACGAAACGTAACACGGGAGCAATGAGACCGATAGAGGAAGCAAAGGACAAATGGATCTCGGACTCGTGCTACCACGAGCGATTCTGATGTGCGGGGAAACTGGACCTTGTCGCACTGGTTCTCAAAGGCTCTGCATCTCGCTCGTCCTCCACACATCCATTAGACTCAACAGGCGCGGGAGAGTACAATTGAGCCAAAGGCCGATCACAGCCAAGGCCGCGATACACCGAGGGAGGGCATGTATATAACGCATACCGCGTCTCCCCCCGCCGCAGATCGGCGGCAGGCCAATAAAAGAAGCGGTATTTCAAGACCCGACGAAGAAAAATCTGCCGCGTAGGTAGCTTTCAGCGTTGCATCTACTCCGCACCATGCTGCACGCAACAACTCTACGCACCACTGGCTCGTCGCCAAGCCGTCAACTGAGCTTCGGGAGTATTGGCCGTGCGAAGTTTCCATAGGGTTCTATTCTGCTTCTTGTCGACTCACGCGACCATACCGGCCAACTCACACCACATGTCCCCTCCACTCATTGTAGTGGCAAGACCAACGCCAACTCACACCACATGTCCCCTCCACTCATTGTAGTGGCAAGACCAACGCCAACTCACACCACATGTCCCCTCCACTCATTGTAGTGGCAAGACCAACCAAGTGAGACGCCGCGCCTCACCCGCTGCATCACCTCTACCCTAACACGCGCAAATGTGGCCGACTTCTTCCTTTCACAGATCGCGCCACCGCTTTAGAACCTCTCATCATGCCCAAAGGCTCGGTTCCTAGTTGCTCTGTGGGGGTAACCCAAACTTGCGCGCTTTTGGTGCAGGATTCTTAAGTGCGCACCTGTTCTCATGGACAAGGTTTTTCCAGTGTTTTCTTTCGAGCCTGAAGTCTCAATTTCCGGGTCCTTCAGTGGTGGTGCGGTCTGCAGCGCGCGCATGCACTCTCTCTGGCGCAATCGCACTCTCTACAACAAACAGGTTACACTGACAAGATTGTTCACACTGCAAGTACCTGTGACCATCAGTACTGTACCAAAACAGGGGTAATTTGACACGCACGCCATAGACACGAGCTTGCTTGTTTGCCACTCCGTAATTCGGCAGGAAGCCGTTGAAATCACACCGCAGACAACACGTACGGGCCGGTGTTGCCCTCGACACATGATAAATGTATCTCGAGTGTTGCGTGCGTCATACGCTTTCTTTGGGCATCAGGTGGTCGTGCGCTGGTCCTGCTTGCGTCTTGAGCTCCGCAGGCTTGGTGTTGTACCCGTAGGTCGCCGACACGACCTTGACAACAAGTAGATATCCGTTCGCACGGGGTGGGGGCAACACCAGCTGAGCAATGTCTTTATCTGCGAGACCGCAAAGGTCGCTCGCCAGGCTGCCTGCACGCATTCGTATGAAAGCTTGCGAATCCTATGCATCTGCCCCCTGCACTTGCAATCGCTTTAGCAATCGAAGCATATTAAAACAAACTAGTGGTGCCAGGGTGCTGGGGTCGAACGGCCGACATGGCATGCAGACAAAGACCAGAAAAAAAAGGACGCGACACAGAAAGCAACGGCGCTGCAACTCGAAGGTTGCAAAGTTCACCACTAGAAACGCTGCAACTCTCTGGACAACAGTGATGTATCGCCGCAGCGCTGAACCGCGGTTATTCCACGACAAGTCAACGGTACCGCCTGCATCTGAGCGTTCAAGAAGAACTTGTCAGACGTGGTGCGGCGCGGCAAGCAACACAACAAATAGCGACAAGCCATGCAGGCTCTCACCAGCAGCGCCCCCACGGCGAAACCCTGCGACACCTTCATGCCGAGCAAGGCGATTGATAGGAAGCAGGAGAGGACGATGGAGATGCTCGTGGCAAAGCACTTCACCTGTGAGTGTTAGGGAGGGGGGGGGGGTGAGCTAACAATACCCAGACACACAAGTAGGTATGCCTTGGAGAACGAGTCTACAGCTACATGCCATGCGACTATATTCTAAAAAGCGGCTGAAACTGATCACTGGAGGTGCATAGTCCGGCTCGCCCGCGCACGGACTCCTAAAACCTACTGCCCTCCGCGACGTGGACAGGGAGCGCTCTCTCCTTCTCAATGCCGCTGCCATGTGCTCGAGACTCCAAAGAAGTTTACTACTCCATAATTCAGTATTGTAAGATTCAATTCTGGCGCCCAATTGCTGCGGTACAGCACTGCTGCCGTATCACTACGCTTCGAGCCTCACCACGTTGTCCGCGTACTTGACGACCATGGCCACCGCAAGACCCCCCAGCGAGTGTAACGAAATGCACAGCCACACCATGGGGCTGTACCCCGAGAAGAACCCGCGAGCCATGACCTCCGCTCCGTCGTTGACCACCACGGCCAGGACGCCGAGCAACAAACTGAAAGACCCGAGCTGGATGTTTCGCATCCACAGAGACGCGGCGGGACCCTCCTTGTTGTTCGAGCCCCCCGTCTGGAACAAACACCCCACGATAACGACGGGACATGGAGCTAAGCAGTAAGCGAGCCAGCATTTGCGTCACGAAATAATAGGTACGGGTGCTGAGCGCGTTTTAGAGGATATGACCCTCGTATCTTGGCGGAGCCAGCAGCGATTGTGTTTGTCATCCGAGCTATCCATGACCGTGTACATTACGAGTCGCGTTTTGGGCGGGTAGACTAAGCACGGGAGCCCAAGGGCTCAGGCAGCACGGTGATGCGGGGATTTAGTTATGGGGTCCAAGCTCCGGGAACAACGATCCAAACCCGCAGCTAAGTGAAAGAATGTTCCGATAAAACATCATGAAACCCCAACGATACCTCAACACGACGAGAAAGCGTGCGTTGGCCGAACGTAGGCAAGTCGGAAATGTCAGAGATCGGTTGATTCCCCCCGTCTAGATAGTTTTTCCCGGTGAACGACTCTGCAGGTCTGTAGTAACCGTCCACTAAGATATTAGGACTACCGACAGCGTCTCGTAAAACCGCGGGGCATTGGCACGCGGAAAGCTTACAAGGAGGACACAAAGCGTTTAGCGCCGCGAGGCCCAGCAAGATGGACGAGAGGGGGACAACCAAACAAATGTTAGTTTTTCCCGGCGAACGACTCTGCAGGTCTGTAGTAACCGCCCACTAAGCTATTAGGAATACCGACAGTGTCTCGTAAAACCGCGGGGCATTGGCACGCGGAAAGCTTACAAAGAGGACACGAAGCGTTTAGCGTCGCGAGGCCCAGCAAGATGGACAGTAGGGGGACAACCAAACAAACCCGAGGGTTTTGGGCCTCATACAACCCGCGCCCTTTACCTTGATCATGAGCTCGAAGAACACTCCGGCTAGGCCTGAGCAAACGCAGACCATCACCGCGCTGGCAAACCCTATCAAGGAATTCGACGTTGTCGCGTTGCTGACCTGGGAAACAAACGTAAACAGCGCCAACACACACGACGTCATTTGCAAGGGTCGAGCATGAACCAAACCTGCGTCATCTCGGCAGGGCGCTTGCTGGACACCTGCTCCGCAGGAATGTTTAGCGTCAGGCTGTTGGTTCCTGAATCCAGATACTGCCGGCATCACTTGCGTCAGGTCCGATGCGCATTTCCTCTGCAATCCAGCAGCAAAGAACATTTCTTACATACATAACCCCGGTGCACCGGCCAAACTCGATCACTGATACGCCAAGGCCTCACAGGCACCACGTCTGCGGTATACAGTACCCCTCATCGCGTACCTTGCCGGCCGAATCGGACCCAGATGTCTGAACCAAACCCACTCCACACGTGAGAACTGCTAGCGATACCCATTGCCTGCTGGACAGAGATTTTCCAAGGATGATGACGGACAACAGGGCCGTGATGGGGATCTTGCTCTGGCAGATGATCTGGTAGGTGGGCCCATCCAGGCTGTTCGTTGCCACGTACGCGAGGTTATTCTGCAGCGGCGTCCCGGTTCACCGGGCGGCAGGCGCGAAACAATGCTTAACGAAAAAGGCTTATACCTGCCCAACCAAGCGGTCACGAGGGCGAACAAAGCCTACCCTTCCCCACAACTTCGACTTGGGAGTCCAACGCGACAGGAGCTATGGCGAGCCTACGAAACGACCGTGATCACCCGTCTGGACGCCTTGAATTTCGACTTTTTCGCGAGCGACAACAGGAGCATACGCCGACAGGTCGTACATCCTCTCTGCACCACTGCTGGACTGCCAGCCGCAGGCTGCGGGCGAAAGGGGACGGACATCCATCGAACATCACAGATTTCTATCCGTTCAACGTATCGCTTCTTCTCCCGCCATCGAGGCAGACATCACCTGGCGACTTGTTCATCACCACCCTCACCTGAATAGTGTACAGAAGAGCGGGAACCCCCATCTTGAAGTACTGCACCGGGTTGCCAACGGTGTTTACTCGAACGCTGTTGATGACGGCACTCACTGAGCCCTCCGTCTGGACAGCCGCCGTCGACGTCATACCAGCATTGTCGCAGAGGGAGCTTGTTCAGGCTTGGGGGCTTATCGGCATTTGTGTCAAATTCATGTTGTTCCGCAGATTCTTGCAAGGTCAAACGCGCTTTGTGCCCTTGTTTGCGCGCAACAGTTGACTTTGACTCGCTTACGCTGGTACCAGATAAGAGGTAGGTATGCATGTACACGAGCGTTTCGTACCGGCAACGTTGCAGCGCATAGTAAACAAGAACAACTCAACGGCGGTTTGATTGCCGAGGTTCTCCAAGTGACAGCATGTATGGTGCCGTAGCTGTGTCTCGGCCACTCCCTTGTACACCTTACCAACAAAATCAATGTATAATACAAGGCAGTGGAGCTGATCGATTCGCCAGGCCTCCCTTAGCATCAGCGAGCACAGCACAACAATGAAAAGCATAGCACGAACAGCATCGTCCAAATTAACAAGCACAAAGGCTAGGATGCGGACTCTCCCATATGAAAAAAATCAAGCGGTACCCCAACCAGAAGATGGGGGGGAACAACGCCGCCTTTCTCCTTCCATTTCCAACGACTCGGAACGTTGCTCTGACCTTAAACTGCATCGCGAGAGCCACCGCGACCTTGACCATCTCGGCCATCACTACGGCGGTGGTAGATATGTACATATCGGCTTGTTTGCCGGACACGCGCGTGTAGCGCATCACCATCGCCAGCGCTGAGTTCTGCAGGACGAGCGTCGTGAGTGCAGCTCCCTGTGAAGCGAAAGCAGCCAAGGAAGGGCGAGGGGCACACAACCTCAGGCATCGCCTGGAGTGGGCGCTTGGTCTGCGTGCGATTCTCTAGCATGCTCCAGCGTCGAGTACGAATGGTGAACCCGCAGCACAGCTTGCGCCCGCGCTGAAGAACTTACCAGACGCACTTCGGAATTTGGGCCTCGAATATATCAAACCCTACAGACCTTGAGCATTATTTTTTGTGAGCCCAGTAAGGAATCCCTACTCGAAAACCTACTAAAGAATACAGCATCATTTTGTGAGCCCGGATAAGAACCCCTACACAAAAACAACTATATAGCGGCCATTTCTAGCATAATTATAGGTTCCTACGTGGTGGCGCGTTCTGTAGTAAACAGGAAACATTCGCCTCTGGCGGGTTTGATGCAGCACAGCGAAACCATCAACAACACGGTCTTGGAAACGTGGTGTGAACACAAGGTTAGCAGCAGAGGAGCAAACACAAACATCCGGCAATCATCGCAAGTGTACTGCTGTCACAGAGAGACGCGATACGCATTCCTATCGGACAGCCAGATATAACGATATAACAACTGGCTCTATATCGTCTAGGGTTAGGGTTCGCTGGACAAAAAAATGTCAATGGATGCATAGGGTTAGCCGTCACACTACCTGTGTATATACGATTCCCCGACCAGCATACAGCGAACTCTCCCCTGTGGGAAGCAGGCTCTACAAGACAATTTGGTGGCCATCGTGGGTGTCTGACTGTCTGTGTGTTACGCTGGGAAGGTGTAGAAGGACTATGTTGGCGTTGGGTAGTCACCCCTGTGTTTTTTCTGCACTACTATTCCCATCGCGTGCCCGATGTTGGAAGTTGCTTGTTGACTTGAATTTGTATGAATGAATGAAATTTTGCTGGGTTCCCTTGCGTGCGGGCAGAGAGGAGGAAAAACAAACGAAAAAGGACTTGTGCTACACAGACGAGCCCATTGGTACGCGTGTAACGGAAAAGAAAACAGAGGGTTATTGCGCAGCAACCAAGGCGGTCTCGCCTTTACACTGCTTCTGCCCTGCCTGTCTGTCTCTTCCTCTCTTCCTCTCTCTCTCTCTCTCTCCTCTCCCTCTCTGTCTTTTTGTATGTACGGGTCTTATCTGGTGTACAGTAATGTGGTTGCGCACAACTTGTGCCTCGTCCCGCCGTGTGCTCGAGTCACACCTTGGCCTGTGTTTTTTTCTCCACAGGCGAAAGGCAGGCGGCCGGGCCACCCTTGGTTGGTAGTAACAACCTTCCGTTGTTGCGTCCCTAAAACTGAAAATCGAAGAATACTGCTGCTGTACACCTACATACTCCGGAGTATTTTCCAACTTCCCTCTCACTGCTGCTGCTGTCAAGGTGCTTTGCCTTCGATTGTTGAAGCGAGAGGGATTCAGCAGTCCCTTCCCACGTACGATGTTGATTCTCTCACGAATACATCGCTTTCCACCACACAGAATTTCAAATGGTTCCCTCCCGAGAGAGGTTGAAACCCTCAAATCTGGTGCCATCCACAGCAGCGTACCGTCGAAGGTGTACAGCACGGGCCCGCAGTTAAGCAAAAATCTGTTCAGAAAAATAGGCTCAAATTTTTACCGAAAATAAGAAATGGCTAAGAAACACACCTCAACCTCGGCCACAACACAAGAAACGTCCCAATAAGAAACATGATGGTGCGATACCCCCACGACATTGTAAGAAACAAGGGGTAGCTGAAGGAGCGTGCCCAATAAGAAACGTCCCACCGCTGCTCCTTCCGTGTTCCCACCCCCCTACCTAGCTGAACAGTGCATTTTTTTTGGGGAGAGAGTGGTCATTATTTCGCCACACCAATGGCCACACCGAGCTTTCTTTCTAGTTAAGCGGCATGACGACCATTCGTTGTGTTGTATTATTTAGCCAAATAAGAAACTATACGTGAGAAGTAGATTGGGAGGATGCGACGTTCCAAAGGCATAGGGTTAGGGTTAGGGTTAGGGTAAGGGATAGGGTTAGGGTTAGGGTTAGGGTTAGGGTTAGGGTTAGGGTTAGGGTTAGGGTTAGGGTTAGGGTTAGGGTTAGGGTTAGGGTTAGAGTTAGGGTTAGGTTAGGGTTAGGTTACCTAACCCTGAGCGTTTGCAGTAATTGTGGGTGTACCGGAAATCGGACAAGAGCCGCGTAAGATGGCATCCCATGGATGCTGCAGGTGATCATGTCTCGGTGGGGAGTGCACCAGTGAGCGAAGTGTTTGGTGGTGCGGCCGTTGCTATCGGGACCGGTTGAATGGCATGAAGAGAGATGGACGAAACAGCCAGAGCACCCAGGAACACTGCATGTGGATTGGGGGGCGAGGCGCCGACGCCACCTGACCCGTTGGGCACGGTGCGCGCGATGGTGGATGAAGTCCTCGGTCGAGGCGAGATCCTTTGCTGGCAGGACGTCGCCGATTGGCTAGCTGCTGAATGCGCGAAGGTCGGTTGTATGGAGGATCTACAAGGGAGATACCCAAAGAAAACTCGTCCAGGACTTGTTTACCAGCATGGCCGCGGAGCCCGCGAGCACTTCACGATTAGTCTAGTTGGAGTAGATGGAGCAAAGGGAGACGCACGCGAGCGATAATTTTCCTCTTCGGAACTCCCTTCGGGACGAGCATCCAACCCGAACGCAGAAAAGGCGGGGTCTCTCGAGTCGATGCTTAGGGCTAGTCGAGAAGGGCAAGGAGGACGCAGACGCTAGGATATACGTCGTGCGGGCAGCTGGTACAATTGTTCGAGCCGATGCGGAGAGTGAGCCTCGAGGAAGCAGCAGGAATCGCACGGAGTGGAACAGAACGGCGTTGAGGTGGGGACCCACGAGTCACCTACGAGCAACGACTTTTCCTCCGTCGAGGACGCGGAATCGAAGAACGCAGAGCTGGAGGACGCCGAGTCGGACGAAAACGGCAACGGTTCGGTCGGCGCACTCGACGATTTGATGAAGTGGGATTCGGCCGAATCTACATAGCTCCAGCGGTGAGGAATCTGACGGGTTGAGCGACAAGGGCGTCGACCCGATGTGGAGTGACGCAGACACAAATGATGGTGTTGCGGACATCGTTAAAGACGCCTGGAACCGAGATCTGGCTACTTGTTCAGGCGGGTGCATGTAGCATGCCTTGAGGGACTTGGCTCGGGGTTCGGGGTGTCGTGACGGGCATTCTTGCACGTCAGATCTCCACATCGTAACGAAAGACCGATAAGCGGCGCTGCCTTTCTCTTGCTCTAGTCTCTTATGGGGTGCATGTGATCTGATTTATTCTAACCCATGTTGCCAATGCCATATATTGCGCGTCGTTCTTGGTGGTTCATCAGGTCCGTGCTTCAATTGCGTTTCGTTGGGTGCTTGCGGCAAATACGACGACCAGGGGTGGCAGATTATCAGTCGTAGGAGCAGAAGCCGTACGCTGAACAGCCGGCTAGATTACGCGTTTTCGCCCGACCAATTTTCGTACCTAGGTGCTCAGGGAGACGGACGGGCGGAGGAGGCTTCTTTTTTTCGACCACGCTGGGTGTCCGTGTTTGTTGGCATGGCATTTTCTTCTTCGCGTTTTTTCGGCAAACTGCCTGGAACCTATCGGGGCGAGGGCGTGTCGGGCCCGTGTCGTTTGCACTGGCGATAAACATGTTTTTTGTTGTATCATTCTGTTCGGGCATGCATGTTTCTTGACGAACTTGGTATCATCTTGGTGTTGGCACCTCGAGGGAGCTTGTTTCTTACTATATTGAACGAAGTCATTTCCAGAGCCAAGTGGACGATCAAAGGCGGAGGCGACTGCTGCCCGCTCTCTTGTTTGCTCGTGTTATTGTCGCAGAGAGAGGGTCGATTTGTTTTCGAGTTCATGCTCCCACCGTTGCTTGCTCCAGCTTTACTTCTGGCGCAGCTATTCGGACCAAATAAATAAACTTGTGTAAATAAACTTGTGCGGCAAGAAGGGCAGCCCTTGGAGATAGATAGGTTTGGGCAACTCGGGGCCCCCGGGGTTGCGTGCAGTGCTCGTGTGTAAGCATTTCCTCGCGTTTTCGACACACCGAATGCTAGTGCGTATTCATACTTTGAGAGTAAATACATGTACTTAAAGGTGCAGATAGGCCGGCCGTTGCCTGCGTGCGACATTAGATAGCAGAAAGCTATTAGTGACCAAACTCACTGTTAGTGTAGCTGCCGTGGTATTGTCGCTACTCCACCCTTGTATGTTTTTCTTCGGAAATCAGGAGAGTTGTGCTGCTGGGTGGGTGAGAGTCCCGAGTCAACAGGCACAAGCAGCGTGTGCGGTGCAACAACAACAGCAGCAGGAGAGGGGGGCACCCCAACAACAATTTCAGTTCAAACCTAGCTGACGCCATTGAAGAGTACTCCACCTGCAGTTCGTATTGCAGAACAATTCCAAGTGATGTATATACAACCACAAGATCAACAGCTAGCATGATCAAACTCGGTGTAGCCAGCACCGCCGTGGCAGGGCATAAGCACGGCGGTGCCTGTATGCGAACGCAAGTTTTCAATTTCATCCGTGCCTATCTCTCGACCCTCTGCACTAATCAAGTTGAATTCTTGTGCAATATACTCTCTGGCGCCCAGTTCGTCTTCCCTCAAATATTCCCGGCGATTGATTAAGTGGTGGGCGCGTTCTCGTGCTTAGTCTCTTTGGCGGGTGCACAGCAGTGGGGTTGCGCCGCCTAGATACGAGTAGCACATTTTTTTGCGGTCGGGGCCGCGGGTTGCGCCGCCAAATTTGAAGCCTACAGATGACGGAATTTTGTAAATCTTGGTTCCCTAGATAGCTGTTGGAATAGTCTACCGCTGTGAGCCTTTTGCCTTGGGTGGATGTACGCCTGTCGCGCTGCTCTTCTGTGTAAACCGATAGTTCTTGTTCCTCCGCCATGTTTTTTTTTCAGCCGTGCAGCACTGGTTGGAAACACGGGCAGCTGAGAACATGATGTGCGTACGGAGGAGCAACGGTGCGCACAAACCAACGGAGGAGAAAACAAACGAAACATACAGCCAACTTTGCTACGCCTATTGAAGGGTCTCGTGACACCGTTGCATGCCGAGGAACGCTGGCAAAGATCCGTGTGAGCTGGGCAAAATGTGGGGGGACGGGTAGACTGTAAACAACAGACGAAGAGCGAAGGGTTCCGTCTGTTGTTCTTGTGAGAGAGCATACCTTGAGTAGACCATCGCTCCCTCCCACTCCCAGCGCCTTTCCAGTGTGTACGGAATGGCTCATGGCAGGCACCCTAGCTCTACCGTTTCGGTCTTGTGCGTCGTACCGCCGCATTCAAGCTAACCCAGCAGCAAGCCATGCACAAGCCCAGGCACGTGTCCTCACTCAGGGCGGTTCCGGGGGGCACCGTGAAATCAATTAGGGTTGCGATGGTTCTGTCGTATGCATGCCGTGGGCTTTGCCACGCTTTGGCCGGCCAACACCCGGCCTTGGCAAGGAGAGAGACAGAGAAGATCAAGGAGAGCAAGGCGGACGGGCTTACAGCATGGTACGTGACACCCTTCTTAATCAGTCGGGAATAACGTTGAGAGAAGCTGCTAGGATGTTCCGCTGCAATGTGCGCGCACGCGACGGGGGATCAAGGACAATTTTCAAATTTCAAAACCTCGCGCGCAGCACTTGAATCGCTCGTGCTTGTGGGTTTCGATTATGTCAACACCCAACACAGGCGGAGTCGGACGGGTCATCGTCCGAGATGAGCGACGATGCTCTACAGAAGCTTGTCTCTCGCCTGGTGGAAGTAGGAGGAGAGCTTGGAGGAGAGGATGCGGACACTACTGCGGAACCTCAGGTGTGCAACCTGCAACAATGCCAACACACCCGAGTTCGTCAAAAGGTTTTCAGTCTACAGCAGTGTACTGTAGTCCCCGTTTGCTGCCGTGCGCGGAATCATGCCGCTTTTTTGTTGCCGCACCACTGGAACGGTTGTGGGACACGAGGAACAGGCGTGTCGTGACTGCACCGACAGTGCCGAGAGCACTAACAGCAGCTCTCCCATATAGGTCCACTTCAACACCTGCCTCCTCCTGCTCGCTGTCTGCTGCTGCTGAACTCATTTCCGCGCGCCGCGATCTTTTCGCTTTGTTGTGTTTGTCGACCTTGCAGAGTCCGGGGCACGCTCGAGCGCTAATTATGGGTGCAACGTCTGCACAAGCCGCTGCCCCAAGCGATTGCACTGACAGCTCTGGTGAGAGAAGTACTCCTGTGAAGTGAATCGTGCATAGCTCTCGCCACAAGGCCGTGATGCAACTCTGTGGAATCATTTAGTTAATTCCGTAGTTCGTATCTTGTTCCATGTAGGTTCGGCACCAAACACGACACGGACGGCGACTTGCCCAAGGTGTGCAGCGGGCCGCCTCCGTGCTCTACAGTCAGCGCAGGCATTCTCTCTTGGCACGCGTAGGGCCCCATTGTTAGCCAGCGGCTGCCGTCGAATTGTCCCCTGTATTAAATACTGCCGTCTGCTGCTTTGACGTGACCGGGCTTGTACCGTAGGTTGCGTACGGTTCCACACACCCCTGGAACGATTTCCAAAGCTTAATTACTCCACGACGAAGGGGATGCTGAAATCAAAGGAAACGTTGTTGGATAGCTCTCGACAAGACGGTTCCAACGCCTCCCGCCATTTTCGGCACCTTCACTGCTTTTCCTGCCGAATAATCGAACTTTGAAAATCGGGCCAGGGGGTGTGATACCTTATGCAACCTACCCTATACACTCTCCCTTCTTCCCCTCGCTGCCTCGGCAAGGTTTTGCTTAGGCATGACCCAAAGCGAGGGGGGGGGTCTTTCTAGCGAGCAGGGCTAGACTCATCCTCAAGGGACCGATACCTTCTTGCTACGGCGCACCCGCCGCAAGGCGTGCGTAGTGGTGGAGTTGGGTCGGCACTGGTGCGTCAGGTACAAAGGTGCAGATGCGCGGGCCTCGAGGCCGTCGGTGCAGGCTGCAATGCCCATCTCATCTTTGTGCGCGGAGGCAGACGCCATCAGAAAGGTGGACGGGCACTATGTACACGGCCCTATGCTTGCTAGAGGGAGCTGTACTGTCTCAGTAACCTGGTTTTGCCATCAAATGAGGAGGGGACAGGTGGTGACGAGCTGACTGGGCTGGTTGACCCTTCGGCGCGAGAATTTTCAGACCAAGAACCCTAAGTGCAACGAGGGAGAAAGCGAGGAACCGACTGGGAAGGACAGCAACGAGATCGTGTACGAAGCGGAGCGGGTCGAATTTGGTCGTGCTAGGACTGGCCACAGCGACACCGGAGAAGCGGCACCGGAGCAGCGGCACCGGAGCAGCAGCAGCGGAACCGGAGCATGCGGACGGCATCGAACCGTGTCGCACGGACAAACATCTCTTGTGTCGTCAATTATTTTTCGTTTTTTTTTCCTGAATATAGGTGTTAGGTGTGTGTAATGACGTCACTGGTTTTGTAGAGAGACGCGGCAGAGATGGCGCGGATAACCCGGGTGCCTTAATTGTGTACCTGCATCGTGGAAGACCTCTTCAATGTGGAACGATTCCTAGTCAGTGCCGATGTTTACACTGCTGTGTCTAACACAGATGATCTGGATAGATTCGGGCGATTGTCAATTGCAATGATGGCTTTGGTTGGTTGTTCTTCTTCATTGTATGTCCACGGGACCATTCTGACAGCACTTCAGACAGCAGCTGCATGCCCCGAGCTTGATGTGCACCATACACCATGGTGTTATTTTGTACAGACAGCACTTCAGACAGCAGTACGCTGTAGTCGACAAACATTCATTTTGGTGAAGTGCGGGACAAGGGGGGTGATGCCGCCTGTTGTAGTCGAATTGTAGTGTGTGGGCGTGTAGTTCAGTTGTGAGCACGCAAACGTGCTGCAGGGATTGATTGTAGGTGTACCTCCTCGGGCTTGCGTACCCTTTTCTTGCTAATAGTGTGCGCGTGTTCTTTAGATCTTCTGATGGCTTTAGCATTTTTGTGACCACGGGCCGAGTCTTTGCTAGATTTTGGGATTAGCAACTGACACGAGTTTAATGTGAAGAAAAACAACAACAACAACAAATACACTCTGCTGGGTGTTGGCGTGCTGCGCTTTGCGTTGCGCTCTCTGCTGTTGCTTGTCGGGGTTACGGCTGTACACATGCATGTGCGGCTCTACCACACGCATAGTTTGCGAAGGGTGGAACTCAGAAAGTGCCAGCACGTCGGCATTCTTGCCTACCAGACCGAGGATCAAGTGTTTTCATGAGACGAACCACCCAGTGTCTCTCGATGTCATTTTTTTTTTTTTTGTCTTCACTTCACATCAGCGCTCACAGCACTAGTGCCGTTTACTCCAACCCGTGGTCACACAGAAGGGCCCCTCTCTACCGTCCTCTCCTGCGGTACGTTGCCTTCGATTTTTAATGCGAGAAGAGTTCAGTACTCTCTTCCCTCTGTGTACACACGAACTAGCGCTATCCACTAGGCCAGGAGCGGAAGCGAGAGAAACACCCACTTTGCAAGAAAAGCTCATTTACGCCGGGCTTACGCCGGGATTCGAACCCCTGACCTGACATCTAGAAGGTTTCGAGGATACCAACTAGACCACCGGGGCGACCAGCTCATACATAGGGGAAAAGGCAACCGCACGATGCAGCCCCTAATTTGTAGGTTTGAACCACGCAGCACGCCGGTTTTATGTATATGGCCAAGGAGTGGAACGCGATACATGCGCTAAATGAGCGCGTGAGGCCACTGCACGGAATAGCAGAGGAAACAGTGCCGTTAGCTACTGTTGGTGTGGTCCGGCGACCTGTCAAGGCGATGACACAACATCAGTGGTACATTTTCGTCGTCGGTCCAGTGTATCGCAAGGACGTACGTCAGGCAGCGCAATTCCAAGCCACATCTTGCCCGCCAAGGCGACAAGGTACAGCAGCATGGTGGCTCTACCCGACGCTCAGCGTCGCCACCACCGGCCAGGCTTGACCCACAACCCCGCACACCCCATTTTTTTCCGCTGCTACACATGCGTACGTATGGCAATGCTACATATTAACTGCAGGTGACGAAGAGCTAGTGAGCGCGGCAACGGGCCAGCCCATCTGGCCTTCCTTGGCTCAAGACCAGCCATCGCCCATACAGGCACCGCGGTATGTACGCAGGAGACAACAGGGTTACCGACTTAGCTCATCAGAATAACTGCAGAAGGGGATATTTCTCTCTCTCTCTCTCTCTCTCTCTCTCTCTCTCTCTCTCTCTCTCTCTCTCTCTCTCGCTCTCTCTCTGTTTTTTTTCTGTCCGGTCGACCGCAAGGGTTCCACGCGTGCGCTGCCGGGCAGCTACTGTAGGGGCACATCACGGCGCGACGCTTGCTCGTACCCGACCAAGAATACTTGTCACCCCTGGACATGCATGTGTCTCTTAATGTCATGCATGCGTCTCTTAGTGTCAGATTTGCCGGCGCCGGTTTGCTCGAAAACGTGTGATGATGCCAGCAATGGTTTGCCGTGTAGGGGGCTGTGGGCAACCGAGCCGCCTTCCGGCGCCGAGCTTGTTTTCACTTGTTGCCTCGTGTGGTTCACACACCCCTTGCGCCGTTGCGTTTTTTCGTCTCCGTCAGCGACACTCGCTCGCCGCGAGCGGACGGGTACGACCGAGAGGCGGACCTGCTGGAGAGTGCCCACGCCAGCGACGACTCCTCGGAAGGAGGAGGTGGGGGGGGAGGGGCCCGGGGGGCGGGGGCTGATTTTCCGCTGGCAGCGATCGCCACCCGCGCTGTCGAGGAGGCGAGAGTGGAGACGGACAGCTGCGGCTACGAAGGCGACGTCGGGGAGGGTGCGAGGAGGATGACGACACCCTCCTTTCGGAGGGCGACGGGGATCGCTCCCCCGGGCTTCCCGTCCAACAAGGTACGTTGCGGGCTTGCCAGCCCTTCTCTTTTCTGAGCGAATCGAACCCGGGGGTGGATGCAATCTGTGCCTGCCAACAAGCTAAGAGGAGAGTTCTACGGCAAGGCCCTTATGCGTAGCGGTGCCAGAAGTTTTCAATCCAAGCCTTGGGCCGACGGCCATCGCGAGGCAAACATTTATCAATCAACCCCCGGCGATGACACCTTGAGTCTTGCCTACGCTGGAGATATGCCGTGGTACAAGGGTCCATGCCGTTTGTGGAGCCTTTCCACGCCTCCCCTTTCGCCAAAAAGCACGCCCGTAGGAGCATTATTTGGATGAATCGTCGCAATCCTACTCTAGTGTCAAATACGACTTCAAACATTGGTTGAATTGGTAGGACGGAGCAGAAGCGGATGACGAGGCGTCAGGAAAGGAAGCCACCAAGTCCCACGTGCCCCAGCAGCCGGCGAGCCTAGACATGTCGGCAAGGGGGATGATTTCGCACTACGGCGGCGGTCGCCTGAATCCGCCCCAGACCAACGAGGGGAGCCCGTGGGACGCCCTCAACGAGAGCCTTCGAGAGCAGGGGTTCCGTGAGGTGTCGCTGTCGCGACCGGGGGGGTCGATCGCGGTGCCGGACCCGACGAGCCTGGCGGACACCCTGCGGGACGTGGTGTTCAAGCACGGGGAGAGGGGAAGGGCCATCCAGGAGATGTCGCTGGAGCTCCAGCGGCGCGACAACGTGGGCGGACACCGAGAGTCCGTGCTGAACGAGTCCTTCCGCCGCGAGAGGTCCGACCTGTCGAAGCGGTCCGCGGGGGCGGAGGCGCGGGCGGCCGCGCTGGAGGCGGAGAACAAGCGCCTGCAGGACCAGCTGGCCCTGGACTCCCGGCGGGCCAGGGCCGAGAGCGCCAACCTGGCCTCCCAGCTGAAGCAGAGCGAGCACCGGGTGAAGGCGAAGGAAGCCGCGGCGCAGAGGTTGATGGACAAGCTCCAGGAAGAGGCGGAGAAGGAGCGGCTGTCCCAGCAGCGAGAGCGCGCGATTCTCACCAAGTTCAGGCAGAAGGAGGCCGCCGCTGTTGTTGCCGTCCGTGGAAGCGGCGGCGGCGGGGCCAACGACTCCAGAGTGGCGGAGTCCCTGATCGCGCACTCGAAGGCCCAGGAGCGGTCGGAGGCGGAGATGGACAAGCTTCGGGCGGAGATCTCCCGCCTCGGGGACGAGCTCCGAGAGAAGGAGAACACGATTCTCAAGCATCGGCTGGGCCCCGACTGGACCCCGGACCTCGACCCGAAGGTCGCGCCCGCCTCCTCAGACGAGCTCCGCGAGCTGCGAGATCGGCTCGTTGAGTCGGAGAGGAGCGTGAGGGTGATGAAACAGCGGGAGACCAGAGCGTTGGAGCGGTGCGCGAGCATGGAGAAGGAGTGCGCCGAGGTCCAAGCCAAGGCCGACGAGACTCAGGTGCAAGAAAAAAAAAAATGGCTGTTAAATAGGGCAATTTTTCCTGCGGTCAGCGTTTTTTTTCTTGTTTGCGAGGCATGCACTTGTGTGTCGTGTGGTAGTAGTCGCCCCCGTTGACACCACAGCGCCGTGCGACAAACGACACCGTGTGCTTCCGTAACGGTTGGATGGCGGTGACATGCGGACGAACCGGGGGTATGATTGATGTAGTCCGAGGAGGTGTAATCTTGTAAACGCACCCCGTAGTCAGTAGACCATAGACCTCGCACCCCTACAGTTCCGGGACGGAGCGGTATGCCGAGTTTTGGCCGGCCCAGGCTGTACGTTTCAAAAATAATGAACCAGAGGCTGGTCATCTCCTTGCGTTTGCTGGTCTGGCGGGGTAGGCTAGTGCTCTTCACTCTCCGCTTGCACTAGCAATTCGGCCGTTGGTTACCCATCCGTTTGGACACAAAAGTGTTTCTTTATCTAGAGACAAAAAACCCACACCTGCTGTTGCCACCGCCGGTCTATCGCCAAGGGTTGTAACCTTCGCTCTTTTTCGAAATACGTTCGTCCACGTCGCGCGCCCCTGTGTATGCATCCCTTCATCTTGTCCTCGATGGTCTACGCTTTCCTTCTTCGTATCGCTCACACTTGTCTCACACCGCCCCCCCCCAACCCCGCTCGACCGCGCCCTGCCGTACGTCTCTCTCTTATCTCCTTGGTGAATCTCTTCCAGGACGCTCTTGTGAACGCGCGGCTAGAGCTTTCCTCGCGGCCGTCGCTGCGAAACTGGCGCGCCAGCCAAAGACGGATACAGGACCTCGAGACTAGGCTCGGCCAGGCAACTAGCCAGGTATGTCTGGGTGCATGGGGTCAACATTTATAGTAGAACCGGCTTCAACACCTCGTGCACGATTGATTGTGCATGGTCTCGGCTGTGGCCAAACGGTTGGATGCACGCTTGTTCCATCATTTTTCTTTTAGCCCTGTTTGTCCTGCATTCGGCTTAATTCATTTTCGCGATAAACCGCTGTCGTCGACGATACGCGAAAGAAGTATATACTCCCGCAACAGCTTGTTTGTTTCGCGAATATACTGCTGTCGAGGGTAGGCGAAAGAGGCCATGGACGTGGCGGAGCTGCGGCGGTGGGTGGACACCAGAGAGCTGATGCGAAGGGACCGGGGAAACCACCGGCTCAAGCTGGACAGGCTGGAGGAGCTGCCGACCGCGGTCCTGAAGCAGGTCGTTCAGGACGCCTGTCGCCTCCTCTCGCTGCAGGACGTCTCGCTGCTTGGCTCGTCCGTGTCCAAGCTCATCAAAGCGGTGCAAATGCTTCCTCGTCTGGAGCGCTTCGTCAACAGGTGATTTTTGCGGGACACGACGAACAGCAACAACCAAAGAGTCCGTACAGCAGAAGGATGAGAAAGGAGATGAAACGCCCGTTCGTTTTTTTTTACTGCGTTGCTGCGGGGGGGGGGGGTGCGCGCGCGAACGGCCACTTTGCCGTGACGTCGTACTAGTGCCCACCTTCCTGCCGACGGCCGACCGAACCGTGTACCGTTGTCCACCCGTAGTGGTACCCAGTAACACCCATACTCTGTATTTTTCTTGCCCCGGAATGTCCCACATCAGTGTCTGTGGGTTCGTGTTTCGACACTCGACGGAGGTGCTGTCCGCGCCCAGCGACGGGATGCTGTCCCAGTCTCTGGCCGGAAAGGCGCGGACGATGGAGGACGTGTTGCCGCTCCTGGAGCTGTGGCTGGCGCGTGCCCAGGAGCCCGTGAAGCTTAAGGTATGGCGTCGTCGGCGTTGCCCAATTGATGTTTTTCCTTCCCCCGTTTCGTTTCTCGCGTGAACATGGGGCAACCCCAACACAGAACTTAGTAATGAGCTGGAGAAGAAGCCGTAGCAGCAGCAGCCTACACTCACCTCTTTTGGTGGAGTTGCCTGGAGGCATCGCATTATTCGGGACATGCTAACGATTGCTGTCCTTCCTGTCTCTCGTCCGTCGTTTCCCCTTTTTCTATTTTTGTTTTTTTATTGCAGGAGTTTCACCGCGGCGTGTTAAGAGTCCTGGAAACTCGGGCTGGCGAATCTCAGGTAAGACGTGACAAACGTTAATGTTTCGCTCCATGATTGCATTGTAGTCTGTAGAATGGCAGACAACATCTGGAAACTCGGGCTGGCGAATCTCAGCCAAGACGTGACAAATGTTTAATGTTTCGCTCCATGACATTGTAGCCTGTAGAATGGCAGATAACATCTGACGTTAGACGTCTTATTGAGCGGCTTTCCAAGGACACCTAGAAGAAGACACTACCCAGCCCATCCAAGGCTCCTGTCGTCCCCTGCCATTCGATTCTTTCGTGTGTCCTGGTTTTGCCAGGGGGCTCATGGCTCGGTCTTCAAGAGCGATCGGGCTGCGACGTCCGCTGTCCAACACTTGGTAGACTTGGAGCGTAGATCTCTCCAAGAGATGCACCTCAACGAACGAGCTGACAGGAGTATGAAGGTGAGAGGGATCAGATAGGATAGGACAGGCCTTGGCCATTAATGAAAAAGAAAATGTCAGGCCGCCCTGCTCTTACTTGTTTTACCAGAGCGTTTTGCGAGCTCGTGAACTCCTATCCGATGTTGCCCGCACAACGCCCCCTTGACCGGACACACACACAAAACTTGTTCTTCTTTCATCGCAATTTTACAAGCCGTCGCTGGTGGGTTTTACCCACCCTCCGGCCTTGCCTCTCCAGCTGAAGAGGTCCGATCCACAACATTTTTACAAGGGTGCCTCGTGTTGTTTTTTATTTTTCAGATTACAAAACAACGTTTTTCATCTCTTCCGTGCTTGTGTTTTTTTTTTTCTTGCTGCTACTTTTTCGCCGCCTGCGTTACGCGTCCACAGGACGACCCGTCGCCCGTCAACCGCGTCGTGCAGCACTTCCAGCTCCTGTTCGGTGTCAGCTCCCTGGGGGGTTGCCTGCCCAAGCTAAACGAGCTGTACCGGTTCTCGAGCGAGACGAAGACTTTCCTCCGGACGTGCGGCGATCTGCTCAACATGCCGGAGGCCAGCGGCTCCGAGGCCATCATGCGGCGGCTCGAGACCGTCCTGGAGGGGACGGTTGACGCCGATGCTGACGCAAGGCTCCGCGTTTCTCACGACGCCGAGTCGTGGGCCGGACAGTCGATAGAGCTCGCGGCGGAGGCGTAGGCAGTTGTCGAACAACTTTTGCCGCCGCATAAAATGTTTTTTGTGCTGTATGCGAAGAGCTTCGTCCACTATTTAGTTTCGGGATAGCACGTGGGTTGGTCTGGCGTTGTCGGACGGCAGGGAGGGGAACTCTTTCTTGTTTGTTCCGTCCCATCTTTTCTGTCGCGCTGTGGGGGTGGCATAAGTGAAACCGTACATGTGGTACTAGGGAGGCCGTTGGAACATGTGTGGACGATGTAATAGAGTACGACAAAGTAACACACCATGTATAATGGGTAATAATTGGCGCTTCCAGCAGCAAAAGCTGAAATCGCGACACAAAACAAACGTGACCTTGAAACCAATATGTAGATGTATCATCACTTCGCTTGTTTTCGAGCTTCGAGGCATCTTTCACGGGCGGAAGCGAGTCTTTTCTCTCGCTTCCCTCTCAGGGGCACGCGGAGGTGTCGTGGGTACATTTCGACGCACGCCCGAGGACTGCCGGCCACCCGTGGCGCTTGTGCTTGACGCCCAAAGTTGAAAAAAACTGGCTCTTGACCCCGGGGACGTGTTCCGCGCGAAGAAAGCCTTCGCAAGAAGTACAAAAAGAACTGCTTTGCGTAAAACAGGAAGACTTTTGTTTGATTCCTGCGCAACGCACACAAGTCACACAGACCCATGGGCAACACGAATACGCAAGGGTGAGAGATCAAACGCAGCGGACTGCAGCAGTAGGACGTGCTGCAAAGACGTCACTAGCCTAAAAAAGACACAGTCACGCACACGCGAAAAGTCACCACGGCGAGAAAAAAACACTACCCCTCACATGATGCAAAATTCTAGGCAAATTCTGCAGGTTGTACCCAAACCTGGCACTCACTACCGAACGTCATGACGTTGAGGTGCAACGATGCGACCGCGATTACATTGACCATGTCCTCTTGCGTCGCCCCCGGGAGGCAAGCCACCTAATTCCCGAAGGGGGGCCTTGAACCTAAGTGATTTAGACGCATCCCTTAATATAACGACCTTGACCCTTCATTCATCGGAAAATCCAACACAACTATTGAGAGTGATCGCGAAAATGCTGGTGTTAGTTGGCCTGTCACAAAACCAACCCGCCTTCGCACCACTATCACTCCCCCAACTCAGAGGATCACGGAAAACCTAGCCTCCTAAATCATTCCACATAACAGGCATATAGAGTATTAAACAGGGTCCATGACGACCTAGATGGCGCAAGACGCAACAGCACAACTAAATAACTAAATAACTCTGTGGATACCAAGAGAACTCGATCGGTATTTAAAGGATACAATCTCCCGTATCTAGGAATACCGCCAACACTGACGAAACCATTCGAAAAACAAGACAACAACCCCCCCCAACTACATACACTCGACAAAACAAAGCGCTGCGACTAGTGGAAGAAGTTGCGTATCCGTCGCCACTTCCGGAGGAACCAGTCGCAGAAGCGCGACCACCCGGTCGAGAGGGCCGGGGGGTCCGCCCAGTACAGCCCGCGCTTGAAGTTGGGCTGCGCCTTGGCCTTGGTCTTGATGAGGGCCGAGTACGTGGAGAAGTAGTTGAGCATCAGCAGGGTCCCCCTGGAGCAGACGGCCACGTCAATGGCCGGCAGCGCCGCCTCGACCTCCTCGGGCGTGACCGCCTTCCCGCCGGCCGTGGCCGCGGAAGATTCCGCGGGGCCCTCGGAACCCCCCCCACCCGCCGCCCCCGCCGCCGCCGCCGCCCCTTCTTCTCCACCACCTCTCGCCGCCGCCGCCGCCCGGGAGACATCTTCTAGGGTGAACACGGGCACCGCGTTCCCGACCTTGACGTCCTCGAGAAAACGCGCGTCGTCGCTGGTGGCGAACACGAACTGCGGCGAGACGTCGAGCTTGGCGGGCGCCCGCCGGAGCAAGACGTCGACCGTGTCGCGAAAGTTGTGCTCCTCGACCCAGCATACGCCTCCGCCATCCAGGGCCTCCTTCACCCAGTCCCGGGCGCTGCGTTTATCGGGGATTGGAGGGGGGGCGGGGGGGGGGAGTTCAGGTGGTTGTCACTACATACCGTCAGTTGGCAAATTCGGCCGCATTCGTGGCTTATCAGAAGCAATTTAATCAGGAGTCAAAGGAGCCAAATGTCTTTCCTCAAAGGTAAATTGGAATGCGTGCTGGGTGCGCTCTCGCTTGCCTTCAAACTCTCAACGCACTGCCCGGAGAAACGACAGCATCGTGGGGCGGAACACACCCTTACCTCTTGCCATTTTGAGAGTATCAAATGTGAAGACTTGATGCTCCGTGTGCCGTTCACTCTCTTTCTCTCTGCTCTGGGCGAGGACATATACGCTGGGTTTGATAAATCCTTCAACCACTCTACTGTTTGAACGTCGTCCGTGTGAATAACCGAGAGTCCACGGGACAAGCCGGGGCAAAGGCAACTCGTGTATGAGGCGTACCGCCCCCCGCCCCCCGACATGCGACGACGCCTGCACGCACACCTTGTCAACGTCGACGGAACATTAACATTGGCATGACCGTTTAACCGTCCGCTGCTGCCGGCAACGCCTCCCCACCCACCTGCCTCGCTTCGCGTTTGGTCAGCGCGCCTACCGAACGCTAGGCGTAGGAACAGCTCCCCAAGCCGAACAAAAACCACGAGCGAAACCAACCCGCTACTACAAAACCGCACCGCACCCCCGCCGCCGACGAACGCCTTCTTACCTCCCGGTTCGATACTCCTCCTCGTAACAGGAGCACGACTCCTTGAAGTCTTGTCGCCTCACGTGAGCGCACATGAACTCGGCCGCGGCCGGGTTGCGGCCGCCAGCGTCCGAAAGCTCCTCGTCCCCGCCCTCCCCCCCCGGGTCCGCCTGCTCCGCCGCCGCCGCCGCTTCCGTCGCCTTTTCTCGGAAGCGCTCGAGGCTGCCGTCCACGAACTCGTGCACCCAGGACGCCTCCTCCGAGACGTGAAGCTTCACCATGGCGTGCCAGTGGGTGTCCCCAACCGTCGAGTCCGGGGTCCAGCCCTAGTTTTAAAAGGTTTCCACGAGTGCCATGAGTTTACAGGTGTCACTAAAGGCGCGCGCGGCTCCGGAGTGGGGCTCGCTCATCAGAGCTTAGTACTATAATATTAATAGCGCCCATGAAGGCGTGAAGCAACAAGAAAGTGAAGCATGTCTGTGATGGTGTGAATCAGCTGCCACCAGTGACGTTTCTCAAGCTCGAACAGCTCCCCAAGCTCGAACAGCCCACACCGCCGACGTGTCTTTGACTCGAACAGCCCGGCGAACCTCAACGAGTCAAAAGAAAAGAAAATTTTCAAATCTGCAGACAGTCTTTACTGCCGACCGGAGCGCACGGTCGGCAAAGGGACGGCCTAGAGACGGGTTTTGGAGAAACACGGTACACATCGAACCAGCACGTTTTATTTTTGCTTTTAACACGTGGCCCAATCGTGAGGCTGCTCCTGCTATTTGCCGACCTCTCTGTCCCGTATATCTGTCTGTCTGACTGTGGTTCTCTCGGTCTCCACAATACCTCTGTCCTTGTCGCCAACAAGCGCGAGAGAAAGGACCCCCCCATCAAACAGCAAGCCCCCAGCACCGCCGTAGCACGCAAGGTACAGTACATGGACACAAGACGTGATTGAAGGAAGCGTACCACTGCTACTATCCGGGACTATTCTTCAGACAGTTCTCCCATGACCCGGAACAAGTGGATCGAAGCGTGACCCCCAACAACCTAGCCAACCGAACGAACCGCATGTCTTGCATTTCGTTTGTCTGGGGCCCAGATCACATGTTGCGATCGAAGGCGGAGGAAGAGCAACGAGTGTACAGTAGCATGGCGTAGCGTGCCCCCCAAAAGCATACTACACGACCTGGTTACCCATGGGGTACCGCCTGATTCTGATCTGCACAGAGGGACCCACCCAGGCCGTTCTGCGCCATTCTACATGACAGATAGCTTAGAGCTGTCAAGAACATTCAGTCGCTGCGAGGACACACATGCACACGGGACACCATCTCAACAGCAACGGCCCCCTCTGAAGGCGAGGATACATACACGCACGAGACTCCACTCTCAACAGCAACGGCCACCGCTGGAGTCGCACTGCCGCAGCTGCAGGAGCCCTGCGCCCCAGTAGTTTACTCTTATTTACAAGCTATCGCGGCGGCCCCGTGCCTGGATGGTCGTGGCACACCTTTCTTCACCCGGCTCACATAGGCTTTCAAAAGCGAAGGTGGTCTCGGGGGGCATCCATTCATCCACCCACCCCGCGGCAAACAAAAACGGGGACAGAGAGCGGCGACAAAACACCCGGCGCCGTGTGTCTTTTGGGCGGCACAAACAGCAGTAGCAGCAGTGCCTTGTTTAAATTTTCAACTCACCTGGAACATGCCGAACATTGCGGAGACGGCCAGAACCTGATCTTCCATTTGTTGCAGTTCGGACCATCCGGCTTCCGTAGCGTTCGCCAACGGGAGCGGGACCTGCCGGGGGGGGGGGGGGACGACGGAAATCTTCCGGGTTAAAGTCCTCTATACAAAACAAAGGGCTCAAGCAAGGACGACCCCCCGTCTTAACAAAACAACTGAAGTAGGAAAAAAAAACCCTAACAGGGAGGCATCCAGAAAACACCCGTCCAGCAAAAATTAAAATAAACAAAAAAAAACGAGGGATAAGCCCCCTAGTGGCAACATGGAAAACCACAAATACAAAAAAAAAGGGTTTGCCCCGGCGGCGTATTTTGAGGGCCAACCCCCCCCGCTCCCCCCCCTGTTCCCGGTTCCCCTTTTTGGGTCACCACAACTAAATAAATTTACCTCCCCCCTCACCCCCACTCTGGGGGGGAGCCCGCGAGGAAAAAACGCGAATGTGCCCACCTCCCTTTTGGTTCCCTCCAAGCCTTTTTTTCCTCCCCCCCAATCTAACT
>FN649728.1:2795169-2808424 GCA_000310025.1 Ectocarpus siliculosus | reverse complement strand
TCTACTAAACACGGTTGCTGCTGCCCATCATCCGAGATATTAGGCGAGTTTTACGTGTAACATTCACTGTGCGTAATGCTCGATATGCTTCAGCTAAAGTAGGCCCTCTCCTAATCCTCCAACACCTGGTAAAATTCTGAAATGATGACGCTCTTCCGTCGTCGACAGCTCTCTTCCCCCGCCTGCAAGATAATTTTCGAGTCAACCATCTTAACAGTGCTTTCTGCACATGCATTTGACCCTAATTTCCAAAAGCAATCACATGATGACAATGTCTCTGAATAGAAAATCCACCGAATCGATATTGAGAATTAACGAGCTCTTCCACAATCCATGACCTTACGGTCTACCGCCGAGCACGGTTATAGACGCCCAATTTAGGTATGGGGTTTGGCCGGGGAGGGCAGGGCGTGTAGCGCGGTTTGAGACGGCCCCCCCCCCCCCCCCAACCCCCCTTACCTTCCAGCCAAAGAAGGCGGTCCCTCTGGCCCCGGGGAGGGTGTGGAACACAGGCCGTTTCTTGTCGGCGGCCTCGTACGCTCCCCACGACGAGGGCTTGCCGGAAACCTGTGTGGGCGTTTTTGGGGGGGTGTTTTACAGTTGTTAGCATACCGCGCTGACCGGCTGACCAGTGAAAATACGTCAATCCTAGAGCGGTTGAAAACAGAAAATTTTTGTGTGTGTCTTTTAGTAGTAGCATCGACCGCGCCAATCGGCTGACCAATGAAATGTGTGTTTGTGTTACGTGTATGCGTGTGTGTGTTTTTTTTATTATTAGCATCGACCGCGCTAACCGGCTGACCAACGAAAAGACGACAGTCTCAGTGCGGTTGACTACACGAAACACTTCTAAAGGCCATGAACTGTGTGTGTGCCACCACCACGACCACCACCAAACATCGGACAAAAAAATCGGGCAAACCGGCGGCAGGTGGTGCAGGCAGCCGAAGCCGCAACAGCAGCAGCAGCAGCAGCAGCAGCAGCGCGAACGAACCACTGCTGCTGTTTTCTTCTTTTGAGTGGGGAAGGCTTTTGGCTGAGGCGACGGGGACAAGCACTACCTCCTTCTCGCCTACTTACTGATCCGCGCTCCCGCCGTGCCGACCCAAGGAACCCCCCCCATACACACACACAGCCCTGTACATCCCTGGTCTTTCTGCGGGGCAATTGAATGACAACGAGAGGGCTTTCCGACATCACCCACTGCGGTGCTTTGCATGCATCGTCCTGACAGCAAAAAAAAAACACCCCAATAACATCAAAAGCACCACACAACAGTAGCAACAACAGCAGCGGTCAGCACACACACACCGTCCCCAACAACGGTTTAACATGGAAACATCATGTCGGGGACCTAAACTTGCGCACACTAATAACAAAAATAAAATCCGCAAATTTAGATTTCTCTCGAGCAACAAATATTAATATTCTGATCTGATCGAACAGTCGAGCGAGGTTGTCTACCCCCCTCTCTATCTCTGTCTCTGTCTCTGTCTCTCTCTCTCCCTCTCTGTCTGTCTCCCTCCCTTTCTCTCTGTCTCCCCTGTCTCACCTCCGACAGACCGGTCGCCGAAAGGGACAACCCGAACACGTTATCTCGGAAGATCTCGCGCTCCTCCATCGTCACCTCTGCGCCCAGGTACCTCGCCAGCGTGCTCGACAGCCAAAAGTAGAACAGGCTCGACAGCTCCAGCCCCTCCGGCAGCACCAACCGAACCTACCCGACAAAAGGCGGCACGGCGGCGGCGGCGGTGGCCGGAAGAATGGGCGGGTGATGCATAGGTGATATGAAGGCGTGGGTGAGCACGAGCCGTGTGGTCTGTCTTCGTGCGGGTTGGGGTGGCGCTTGTTGTTGTGGTCTTGTCGAGTTCGCGCCGGGCGGGCGATTCGATGCCGTTCCTCCCCAAGACAGAAAGCAGCCAAGCAACACACACCGCGAATTTGCACGGTCGAGGCAAAGGACAAGACCACGTGTTTTTCCGGCCGAAAACCGAGAGCTTGTCGAGAGCCGTACAAGCGTATGCCGAGCAAGATTCGTTTTCGTACACTTCGGACCTACGGCGAGTGTTCGCTGTACCGTAGCGTCGCAAAACAAAACCAAAAGGAAAGAACAGCAGTAGAAGTGCCCCCCCCGCAAGCAGCGTTGTTGCACGCACGGTTAAGAACAAGCGCCATAGGCCCCTCCCTATATCGCCCCGTCCCGGCCGCGAGGCCGATGGCCTAACGACTACGGCATGCGTTTATATGAGTCCACCAGCCCCAACGGCACTTCGCGCTTGGCGATGTGCTATTTAGCCTGGTGCGGTGAAAACCCGGCGTGCTCCGTCCCCGTTCTGTAGGGATGCGAGGCACATGGTCTAACGACCACGGCGGCATGCTAGGCTACCCCCCCTTCCCCCGGTGCTACTTTGGCAAAATAAGAAGGAACGATTGGCCATCGGCAAACAACGCTCCGTCCTCTCGAGGATGCGTGGTCAATGGTCTAACTTCGCCAAGGCATGCAAAACAGAAGAGTACGCCCCCCCCCCCCCGGCGTCAACACGACCGCCATCTTCCCTCACCTCCGTGTCTATTGGGTCCGTCCACATTCTCGCCCACCCTTCCAGCGGAGGCACCTCGCCGTGCTTCGTCGTGAGCGTGTGGAACTGGTACGTGCCGTGCGTCCACACGAAGCCGTCCTGGGCCGGCATCACCTCCCGCGCGTGCGCCGTGAGCGCCCAGACGTGAAGCGCGAGCTCGGCGCCCTGGGTTCGGGGGGGGGGGGGGGGGGGGGAGTCGATAGAGAGCCGCTGCCGCAAAAAAGTAATGAAGAATATAGAGTGGGAGGACACCTGGGTAAGGGGCCCCGGTGTATCAACTACACCGCCCCGGCAAAGGTGCGATACCATCACGGCCCACCACACAGCCGACCGCGGCTACATCATCACGAGCTCAACAGCGGGTACATGCGCACGGCAGACGTGAGAGAGTCGTCGTCGCCACTATCGAGGCGCGCGCGAGGCGCTCAAGCGCAACGTTGTTCTGTACCGTAGGCTACGTTAGGACACCGCACACACCTGACCGACTTCTCAAAGCTCGGTCGCTCGGCTGAAACAAAAAAACAGCCAAGGTGTGTCGACAAACGCGGCATTGGACAATACGTGTAGACGACAGCCTCGTTAGACCGTGGCATCCTCCTCGTCGTGTCGAGCAATCAACCTTTTGAAAAAAACGGTCCCGGGTGTGTGGTATCCTACGCAACCTGAGGAACTCCAGTGTGTGTGTGTGTGTGTACTCATTTAAATGCATGCTGTAGTCGTTAGACCGTAGACCTCGCATTCCTACAACATCGAGACGGTGTGACATGCGGGATTTCGCCGGCCCAGGCTATGTTTCTCAGGTGCTGGTCATCATACCGGGGGGGGGGGAGGGGGGGCGTACTCTCATGTTTTTTTGCATGCCTTAGCGGTAAGGCAATTGACCACGGTCCTCGAGAAGACGGGGCATTGTTCCCACAGGACCGATCACCGATTACCAATCGCGATTTTTGCCGAAGGTGGCACAAAACGTTCTCCTATCGGTGTCACTTCCCGCCCTTTCCAGCCCACTTCCAATGCCCCAGGATAGCTACTGCTGTACCCATCTAAACGCGTTCACCTCGGGGTAGCAGGCCTCTGCCAACGACGTGAGCGTGGTGCGGAGGTTGTGCGTGTTTCCGCGGGCGACGACGTGCAGGTCTATGTCAACGCCATGCGGCAGCTCGGGCCAGTCGATCTCATCGCGGCAGCTCTCTCGCTGCCGGTGGCTCGGCTTAAAGATGGACGATGTCCGCTGCCGCGGAAGGTTGGCCGGTAGACGCAGGCGCACGATGGAAAAGGGGGCGGGGGGGGGATAGGAAAACAACAGTTTCGTTACAGGTCGTTACCAAGTAGGAGACTGCTGTTCGGGGAGCCAATCGCCTGCTTTCCAGCAGGGTTTCGACCTATTCAGAGCAGCAATCAAACCGCTTCACCCTTAGTCTAAAAGACCGACTGAACACACGTCCCGTCAGCAGTTGTAGGTTTTTACGAAAAACAAAGCGCATCGACCAATCAGAGAATCCTGGAGCAATCGTTTCCCGCCGACCACCCGCGGGTTCAACGTATGGTCAACTGGTTGGAATCGTGACGAAATCCTACTGTGCCGAGCTACAAGACTGCAAACAGATTTATGAGTTTTTCTTTTTGGTTCGTTGGTGTTCGATGGGCTCTTCGAGTCAATATCACATCAGTTGACCGGTCGATTCCCGTGGTGGCATGCTAACCTACGCTAAAAATCAACGGTGTAAAACTTAAGGGCCCCCAGAACAGGGGTTTTGACGCTGGCTCTTTTCTCATTCTTTAATCCAACATAAGAAACAAAACAACCTTCACGCAGAGTGTAACTGGTAATTAGTACTGTTATCAGTAGAGGACACCATGAAGAGGCTTCGTGCGTGCTGGCACGTTCAGGTTTGCTACTGGAGTTGATATATCGAAGGTCGCAGCAACCTCTGAAAACAGTCCGAACTCTGCGCCGGAACCTAGCGGCATCCAACATTTGTCACAGCCGTGCACACCGCCACGGACCGTAAACCCCTCAACGGAGGGTTGTCCGCAGTAGCTCGTGGAATGAACTACTGCTGTAAACGCACAGTTCAGGAGATTGGGGTCCGTGGCGGTGAGCACGGCTGTGACAAATGTTGGATGCCGCTTGGTTCCGGCGCAGATTTCGGACTGTTTTCAGAGATTGCTGCAACCTTCGATATTTCAGCTCCAGTAGCAAACCTGAACGTGCCAGCACGCACGAAGCCTCTTCATGCTGTCCTCTACTGAAAACAGTACTAATTACCAGGTACATGTCAACACAGACCTTATTTGAACGCCTGCCGTTTTGGCTCTTTTGACTTGAAATTAGAATAGGGCGAATTTTTATCTTGATTTCAAAGGGGGCGTGCGGAGGTAGACGTGTGAAATGTATGTTTTTAGCAGCCTCTACTGTCGCCCTGTGCGGGATTTAACGATTTCTGTTTTTTGCGATGCCTTCCGACTGGTCTTGTGTGTCTGTTGTACAGTTTCTGGTGCTTCTTGCGCATGTTTTCAAAATTAGTCAACATCGAACTCGCTGTTCTGGGGGCCATTAAATCAACCCGAAGGGTCCGCAAGCCAATTGAAATCAACGACAGATGGTCTGAGCCCTCGTCTCCCCTCTACACGCCGATGTGGGTGCTATGTGGCCGGTGCGGCCAGAAAACATGCCGAAAGGTGTGTGCGTGAGGAATGTCCAGGAGGGGACGTCAAGAAAAAAAAAAAAACTGCTGCTGCTGCTGCTGCTGTCTGTGTACATAGTAACATACACCCCGACGGCATCACGAAAGTGATTGCTGGCGCGGCAGAGCGGCTGTGGAGAGAGTGTGTGCGCCAGGCGGGGGAGAGCATACAAGAACGAGAGAGAGAGAGAGAGAGAGAGAGAGAAGAATTGGAACTCAGTTACCACACGCATTCATACAATGCGGAGAAATCAGCGGGAGAATCAAACGCATTCTGTAAGGTAAAAGGAATGGTGGATGGGCAACGTAGGCAGGCCTTTCAGAGGGCTACAAACATCGAGGCTCTAAAAATTTAAGGAATAATCGAACTGCTGGCCTGTGAGCAGTCAGTCCGCACGGAAACGGGGAAAACTTGCTGCAAGCTGAGCGGAAAGACAACTGACGTAGAAATCGTTACATATATGCGAAAATGTCTGTGTCGCGAGGTGAATGTGGCGCTTGGAAGACCTTGGAAGAGTGTACGCACTGCTCCAAGATCAACCATCGAGGAGACAGAACGCAGTCTTGCTTCAGCTCGCGACCGTAAGAAACTTTCGTCCAACAAAGAACAGGTCCCCGTTCCTACACTGGGAAAGTGTGCTCCGCTATGCTACCTACAGCAGTAGCGTTGAGGTATGTTACGTTCGCTGAAGCCTGTGATTACAAATGGCGCGAGCCTTGACGGCGTTTATTTGTTAACAGACAGCAGTCCTTGGCCTGCGCTGTGGGGCTATAGCTGTGAGCGGTTCTTCTGTGTCGCTGCGGGAACAAAATCAACCTCACCATCACAGCAAGTAGGAGGACACGACTACGCTTGCCATCTCCGTTGAATGGCACCACGACCTTCGAACCAACGGTCTACTCTCTACCAGGGCGGTGCTGCTGTGTCGGGGGTGCTCACCGCGGGTTGTTGGCGGTGGCCTCGCGGGACAGACAGGAGAGCGAAGGACGCGCACCCGCAGGCAAACGCCGCTCCTCGCCAATTCCGCCGCAGCCGCCGCCTTCGTGTTTCGCAGATAGAGCACAGACGACAACGACGACGACACGTGTGGTGAGGAACGGCTTGCAGTGGGCGGTACCACCAGCAGACGCATGGCAGGGAGAGCGGGAAAACAGTCACTGGTTCTCGCTTTCTGCCCGCGGGCTCTTGGTACCTACCTCCACGACGGGCGGGAGCTTGTTGCGGAATTTAAGTTCGAACTGCCCTTGCGTTCGAGTCTTCTCCCTGAAACCTGGCGCGCTGGAGGTTGTGACGACGTTGACGACGTTGACGTAGAGCGCCGAAGTCGCTGCATCTCGTGCTATCATGCAGCACAGCAGTGTGTGTTGATCTCGCTCTCTGTCAGCGTCTCCTCGCAACAGCTCCAACGACAAAAGTCGGAGATCGATCAAACGCCTCCGGGGGCTCGCAATTGGGAGTACCTCACCCCCCGTGCAGGTGGGCTGTGACGTGTACCAACGTGGACTGCTGACCTGCTGTTGTTGTATTTACTACACGACCACAAGCAGTGTGACAAGCTGCCGCTGGCATCTCCTCTAGCTACCACGTCCGGTGTGTTCGAGCGCATAGAGAGAATGTGGAGACTTGTCTTCACGTTTGCCGTCGTTGCACCCGTGTTTTCTCAGGGCTTTGTTGCACCTATCCTCTCCACCTCCTCGTCGCGCGATGGCTCCGCACCTCGAAGGGCTAGGACTTCCGCCGTCAGCAGGCCGCTGCAGTCGGGATCATCATCGCCGCCTGAGTGGGCGGTCATCTTCGACTGCGACGGTGTCATACTCGAGGTTCGTCCAGCTCTGCTATATCCGTCCGAGTATGTACATCGATCGTTTTGGGTATCATTCAACGTACATGAACGACGGTGTGGTTGTTCGATGATATCATGGAGTATCTGGCAGAGTTTGCATATTTTATTGTACCCTCGACTGATGTTCTCTAGACTGTATGTATTTGTAGGATAAACATGATCCCCAAATAGTACGCTAGCAATGTAAACAGATCCCCACATAGATACACACCTTCCATGTCGCGCGTGTGTGTGTGCCGGTTGTTTACGTGCTGTCAGTCGGAGTCGCTGCACAGAGAAGCTTACAATGCCGTGTTTCGAGAGTTCGCCGTGGATTACGAATGGAGCCCCGAGTACTACGATGAGCTCCAGAACAAGGTACTACAATGTATACTGCTGAACGGGCATGTTTTTCTATACGAAGTTGTAGTCGGCCCGAACACAGCAGCTATGGATAGCTCTGGTTGACGGGCCGATCGATACCGCCAAATGATGCGTACTGCCTGTTCAAGTGCGCTGTGCTATGCGTGTGATGGTTCAACCGCGGGCAGCAGTGCGATGATCCGCTACTGCCGTGTGGGCACTTGCTTACAAAGTATGAGCTGATGGACACGCGTATACCAGGAGATTGAAAAGATGTCGCACTGGTGTACATATAGACAGCAGCAGTCTACATAGTATTGAAGCTTCCATGTCTAAGAGCCAAAAGCTGCACAACAGCAGTAGACAAGTGTATTAGTGTACTATAGATACAATGCGCACACGCCAGCGGAAGGGCCAATCCGTCCATGATGCGGCATCGTACCCACAGCATGCTGTATGTGGCACCAAAGGTTGGAGGCGGCAAGCCCAAGATGCGTTACTACTTCGGCGAGAACGGCTGGCCAAAGTCCAAACTGGGAGCCCCCCCCGAGACGGATCAAGAGAAGGACCTGCTCATTGACTCGTTGCAGGTATACTCTCGTCCACTGAGCAGCATATCCGTACCGTCAGTTATGCTGAGAGGGCCCAACTATGCAGGGGGCACCACAAACGCGTGTAGAGACCACTTGCTTATTCTATGCGCAAGGCTTTGCGAAACGTGTCCCACCTCGTGCACCGCGACAGTGAGGTATTGGGTCATCAGCACGCGAATGACTATAACTCACCATAAAAGGTGTCCTTTCGACTTGGGGTCCCCCCCATCAACTCTCTGCGTGCGACGTATTCTGGGCCCCGATATGTGGGAGTAGTCTATGTGCGTGGGCGCTACTCTAAATACCATCGACCGCAATATCGGTTGACCAACATGAAGACGCCAGTCCTATTAGCGGAGAGACAAAGCGAACACCCTTTGAAGCCAGTGGACTCCTCCGGCAAGGGGGGGCAGCGGATGAGGTTCAACCAAGTGTTTGAGTGTGTTTTTTTACCATCCTTGTTGCTTGCATTGGCCGCGGTAACCGGCTGACCAATGAGAGAAGTCAGTCTCAGTGCGAATAAGAACGGAATACGCGAAGCCCATTATCTGGCACCCCGTGAAGTTGTGTGTGTATTTCCTCGACTGGCTGAGCAACGGCTTGGCCACTGCTCCGCACTTGCTCCTTCGTTCCTCTCTCGTCTTTCCTTCATCTCTCCTCGTCTCTCTCTCTCTCTCTCTCTCTCTCTCTCTCTCTCTCTCTCTCTCTCTCGCCTCTCATGCCTGCGTCTGTTTCTATTTATTTTGGGGGGGTGGGGAAACAAGGACCGCAAGACGGACATCTACAAAGAGTTCGTAGCAAACGGCACGGCGGTGCTACGACCGGGGGTCCAGCGGCTGATCGACGAGACCAAGGCGATCTCGGTGAGCGGGCGGCAGCGTACGAGAAGCGCCTATGCACCTAAATAGCGCGCGGGCGCGTCTGCCGATGGTGTTAAACGCCCTCGTTTCGTACTTGCAGGCCCGTGTGTGTCACGCTAAGGTCGCGACCGGGACGCGTTCCGCAAAGCAGTACACCATTAGCCTCTGTGCGGCGGCGCCCCCCCCTCCCCCCCCTCCCTCCCCCGCAGCAGCGCTAAGTGGTTAACGCCGCGTCACCCCCTCGCTTGCTCGTGTTTTGAAGTTCAACATTTTCTGTGTAACTGCCCAACAGGTGTATCTCTATCGGTCGCCCGAAGTTTTTCCTGTTGTGCCGTTTTTCCGAAGGGGTCGTAGGGGTCGTAGCAGTCTGCGGCACCAATTGTGCTGATGGTTTCTGGTGCCCGCTGCTGTGCTGTGGCTGTAGTCCCGATCCCAACGAACAGGTTAGCAACGCGTGGTGTGCACAACCACGCGTGAGCACACACGCTGAATTGAAAGCAAGCGTCTTCGCGTTCTATATCTCCATGTTAAGAGTGACGTCTACCCATTGGTCAGCCGACTAAAAGCGCGGCCGATGCTAGTCAAAGAAACACACACACATACAAACGTGTGCAGTTTTCTTCTGTTGCTACCGTTTCTATCTTTGTTGATCCGGAGAATGGATTAATCTCCCCCATGCCGCCCCCTCACGGGGTCCCAGTTAATGGCATTTGGAACTGTTTTGTGTTTTCAAGCGCACTAAGACTGGCGTCTTTTCATTGGTCAGCCGGTTAGCCGCGGTCGATGCTAATAATAAAACACACACAAGTACGTGGTCCCAGATCATGGTGGCCTTTAGAAGAAGTATTTTTTTGTTTTCGACCATGCTGAGACTGGCGTCTTTGCATTGGTCAGCCGGTTAGCCGCGGTCGATGCTAGTACAGTGCCCCCCCCCCCCAAATAAGGCGACGCAAGAACCGCCTTGTGTGGGGCAGCCGCCTTATTCAATGCGTAGAAAAGTTGATTGTTCGTTCTATTCCAGCCAATTTCACCCTCTACTCGGGGACCCCCACTGCTGTAATATGAACACAAGCACGCACGCACATGCAACAGGGAGGGAAGATGGCCATCTGCTCGGCCTCGACAAAGGACGCCTGCCTCTTCGTCCTCGACAACCTGCTGGGAGAGGAGAACCTCAGCAAGTTCGACCTGGTCCTCGCCGGCGACGACGTTCCCCGAAGGAAGCCGGACCCGATGATCTACGCGCTCGCGAGCGAAAAGCTCGGCGTGCCGCCGGAGAGGTGGGTGGGGCACGGGCGGGACTCGTTTGAACGTTGCAGAGCACACGCGCAAATGAAGCGGTCGACGGCATGTGTATAATGCTGGAGAGCGCACACAAATGTAGCGGTCGACGGCATGTATATAGTGCTGCAGCATACACAAATGCAGCGGTCGACGCCATGGGTATACGGCGAGGGGGCTTCAAGTGCACACCTGTATGCACTGCTGTTCCAAACGTTGATAGATTTTGACGCCAAAACCGACAGAACGGGGGGGGGTATAGGATTGCGTACGGTACAGCAGTGAAGCCTACCAATTATAGGGGTGTTTTTGACTGTGATACTGAAGGTTTTGCTGTTTAGCCGCACTTTGAAAAGGTAACAAAGAACGAGGGGAGGGGGGGAGGGGTGGTGGTGGCGGTACATCCCTGCACGAACTCGAGGAACCAGCCCCCGCTCTCACACAGCAGCAGTGCAGGCCCTTCTTCTCTGTTCGCGGTGGCTTAGTAGGGTGGTGGGTTGCGAGATGCCAGTAGTCGACGCAGGTGTTTCAATGTTAGCAAACACATCGGGTAGAACATAGAATCGGCTAACCTGGGGTTAGGGTTAGGGTTTTAGGGTCTGCGTGCCCCCTGCGTAGAGCTTTTTCGTTATAAACTTAATTTCTTTGCGTCGGCAGTCCCGAGGATGCTTTAGACACGGAGGGCGGCTGCTACCTTGTCTTTCCAGTGGAGTACGGCACACACCAGCCAACGTACGGAAAAACCGGGGATCCGGAGAGCAGAGAAGAGTGATTCACCGCTCCTCCGAAGCAGAATGCAAAATGCGCCAGTGCTGCACTTTTTCGGTGTATTGTACCTCCTGGTAAGAATATTTGGCTTTTGCGGCAACGCCTCGCGACACAACGACAACAGGTGTATGGTGATCGAGGACAGCCTCATCGGCCTCGAGGCGGCGCTAGGCGCGAAGATGAACTGCGTCATCACCTACACCGGCAGCACCGAGAGCCAGGCGAGACACATGTGCTGCTGTACATGTGTGTATCTGCACGGTAGTAGCCTATGACCCTTGCGTACGCTGATGTCAGTCTCATAGCTGCGGTGCATGTTCTTGTAGGCCTGTGAACATGGGGAGACGTTGTTCTCTGGCAGAGAGAACCAAGCGATTAACAGCAATTGGAAATTTTCTCTATGCCATCAGCACCTCTGACCAGGGACTTTTGATATGTGGAGCGTGGTATGTGTGGCGCAGTCGCATGCAGCCAAGAATATAGTACCTTGCCGCAACCCCGATTTGTGCTCCCAGGTTTTTCGTTGTAGAGTTGATAAGGCTTGGAAACCGATTGCGAAGGAGAGTGGCGGGTCTTCGAATGAACCCGATGGTCCCGATACCACGCAGCTGACGGACCTGGAGGAAAGGAACCGTCTTCGGTCCCACCCCGCCCCCTGAGAAAATCTGTACTGATCGGTTTGACAGCCGTTCGTGGCGTCCGCTCTTGGCACGGAGGGGACAGCAGGTAATTTTTTCATGTGTTGGTACACCTCCCTCCCTTTAATACATATGCCTGCCGCGCGTTTTGGTACGTTCCCCCCTCCCCCCTCCCCCGCAGGATTTTGCGGGGTCTCTCGGCGTCTACCCAGAGCTGGGAGACGAAGGGAGCACCCAAGTGCGCGCAAGCGAGCTCTTGAAGCTGATGGGCGTGTAGTTTGTCAGGCTTATCCTGTAACTGATTGGTGTTCGGTTGGCAAGCTGATGTGGTTAGTCTTGAGACAGCAAGCTTCATGATTGGTGGGATGTGTATAGCTTTGTGTGTGTTTTTGGGCTCATCTTTGCGTGCGATAGATAGAAGAGATGTTAGCGAGATGTTAGCGAGATGTTCAGCGAGATTTTAGCGAACAGGGCCGTTACTACATAGTGTCATGTGTATCTTTACTTCCAATGAATGCTGAGACGCACTTTTTTTAGCGGGCTGGTTTTGAATAGGGGGGGGGGGGGGGGTTGCTCGGGGGTGATGTACGTGGACATCAAGTGTCAGGTTTAGGGTTCAAGCACTTCATATATATGTAGGATTGGGCGTATGATTTACCCTCTGTGCACATTCATCCCCTAAAAGCGGGGACTGCCCTCGCTACGTTTTGCTGCTCCGTAAACTGCTGTATGCATAGGGTGGCGGTCGTCTTCCGTTCCAGGCTATTCATGCGCTTGGTTGGGTGTATGCGTAACAAGCCATGCCTGCAACAACTCTCCCCAGCGGCTGTGCAAGAAGTTATTCTTCGGAGCAAGACAACAAGGGGGGAGGCAATATTGACCGTACTCTGGTCATTGCAGGTAGAAAATTGTCGATAGATCTTCGTGCGATGCCCGACGAAGAACCAACTACCGTACTATGCATATGATACAATTATGTATAGTGGATTTCTGGAGTGATCACGTTTGCGACAGACGTTGTACAAAACCTCGTGTAAAAGCACACACGGGGATTGATTGATTGTTTGTTTGCGAATCTTCGTCTCGTCTGTGCTGTCTACACCACCTTCAAAATGATACCGGGATCTCTTAGATAATCAGCACGGTTGCCCGAGGCAATTGTACCTTACGTAAAAGAAAACGGAGAGAAAAATACACTTCACTCGGGCATCACCGCGGCAAATAGACCTTGACATCCTGCTGCCCAAGGGGCCCAACTCGTCGAGGATGTGTATGTGCCGCTTCGCTAAATGAGCTTCCCCAGCCATCCACCCTATTTGAGCCGTCTGGTGTCGGATACAGGCTACAGGGTGTCGGAGGCACGTGACAAAAGCCAATAGAGAGAGCTGTTGAGCCAAAAAAGGTCTGATTTCGCGTGTACTTACTCTTACAGTGTATAGAGAATGCAGACGTCGATCGCTTATTATGTGCAACACAACACTAGTGTGAAGAAAGCAGGGTGGGACAACTCCCCTCGTTTGCTGTGCTTTTGCTGTTTTACGGAGACGGAAAGGAGGAGTGTAACTGCGCAAGTGTTACTGCTCTGTACACCTTTGCAAGATCCTGGGCTCGCGGGACCGTCAGGTTTTGTCTGCGTGCCCCCTTTGCGTGGGGGGGGGGGGGG
>FN649728.1:2766378-2785051 GCA_000310025.1 Ectocarpus siliculosus | reverse complement strand
GAAAGGAGAAACAAGGGGGGGGGGGGGGGGGGGAGTGAACAGTAATAACACGTGTGTTATTTGTATTGCCAGCAGCAGCGGGAGCTGCAGTTTTTTATTTGGTTTAGTGTCATAAAGACCGATATATGTATAGCTGAGTAATATGTGTACCCTGCAGAGGCGATAGAGGAGATAGCAAGAGTACTACAGGGGGGGGGGGCGACTTCGCTCAGGTGGATTGGAAGCAAACGTGCCCCGAGGGGAATGTTTGGGTCGGAAAATTCGAAGTGAGGGTCATGGGCAAACACCGAAACAGTTTTTGGTTGACAACAAGCATTCCGGTTTCAATTGAATTATGAGTGTGTGTGCTTGGATGGGCAAGGCCAAACCAAATGGTTGTACGTATCGTATACTTGTTGGTCATTTCGAGCGAGTACCGGCTTCACGTAAATCATGAGTACGTGTACTTGGTAGGATCAAAGGTGGTTTCGTTTTCGTCCGCCGGCATGGAACGTTGCACGAGAAACCCCCCCCAGTTTTATTATTTTTTGCACTCTGGACGTTCGGAGGTTTCTCCAGATCCTGAAACGAAGGCGAATTGAACGTGAACCGCGGGGGGTGTCCGCGATGAATCGTGGTTGGCGTTGATTGCAGTACGTGTAGTCTGGTTTGGCTCGATATACGTAGTGTATTCAAGAGTACAGCAAGCAGTAGAGATGCCACTGGGCGAGAGGTAGATGCGGCACGCAAACGGTCGCGATGCCTGAGATTCATTGTATGGTAGGTACCAGGAGAAGCCGGCGGCACCATATAGTTGCTGTCATCACTTTCGTTCTGCACAGTTTTATTGTGTTGAGTGTAAATTAATTATGGAAGCACGCGGCTTGTTTAGAAATTCTACGTTTTCATTCTGTAGCCTGGTCGGCTCGGGTGTTCCTAGGCGAACGACTAGTTAGTGTACATAACAGTGCGACGTTTCTGCCCTTTTTTGACGATTTTGCGTAGACTACATCGTACGGGACGTATTGTACGGGACGAGATCCAGAGAAAGCGGGGGCGGGGGAGGGGGATATGACTCGGCAGTACGCTCTTCCGCGCTTCTGCGAACCTAAGAAGACAAGTCTGGTAAACAATTTTCTGAATGAGGGGGGGGGGTGCAAGGGGGGCGATGTAAACGGACATCAAAAGTGCTCGGTTGAGGGTCCAAGCACTTACAATCGTAGTGTTTGCTACTACTGCGGTCAGTCGACAACGCTCCAAACCAAGTGGTCTTTCGCAGGGTATAAATATAGGTTATTCGGTGGATGACCCTTTGCTTTGCGCACATTATTCCCCTTGAAGCGGAGATCTCCCTCACTACTTTGGGTGCTCCATATTAAACTGCTGTATGCATAGGGTGGCCGTCTTCCATTCCAGGCTTTTCATGCGCTTGGTTGGGTGTACTTCGCGTATCATGACATGTTTGCAATGAACAACACAAAGACTCCCGCATGACTGCAAGAAGCTACAAGACTGGAAGGGGTAACGTATTGACCGCGCTCTTGGTTATTAAAATTTCACACGCTGTGGACAGATCTCAGTGCGATGCCCGACAAAGAACCAACTGTCGTTCGAATGCATAGAGTTTGGTGGATTTTTGGCCGTGATTCGTTGTCCTTCTTCAACAGTGCCTGTAAAGAAAACGGAGAGAAAAATGTGTAACAATCAAACCGTGCATGGTCACCGAAGAGCAGAGACGTTGACATTCCAATTCATTGGCCTTCCTCAAATGATTTCCCCCCAACATTCACTCGGTTTGGGCCGTTTTGTGTCGGAGGCAGGCTACAGAGTGTCGGGAGACATGTGACAAGCCATAGATGATTGATGAGCCCCGAAAAAACCCTCATTGACACGTACATGCCTCAGAGAGAAATTTGTGTGAATCAAGCACGGTGCGAAAACTCCCCTGTTCGGTGTGCGTACACTGTTTTAGCTGCCTTAAGGAGACGGAAAGGAGGTGAGGATATGAAGATCGTGCTCCAGGACCGTTAGGTTTTGTCTGCGTGCCCCCTTGCAGGTGGGGTGGGACGGGCGCAAGGGGCACGCCTTGTTCATGGTCATGCATGATGGATGTGTCTTGACAGCAGTATAGTCACGAATCGCAACGTTGCTTATACAGCGCGCAGGTTTCCCTCTCTAGTTACCATCCGCCTCTAACCCCTCGCCAATGCGGGCTTACGTGCCGAAGTGCATCAAGATGGCGCACCGTCGCTCCGCACTTGACGCCTCACGGTTCGCGCTCGGTGGATCCGGAAGATTACGGTCACTCCAACTCATCCTCCAGCGAAAAAGCACCAACGTTCGGCCGTGTTACCCTACGACCACTTTCGCGGCGACTACGGGGATCTCTCAAGGTTCCGTGATGTCAAGGGGCGACTGTAATGAATAACCGCCAGGAGGAAGGTCTCACATGGGTAGCTTCGGCTGTCAGCGGTGGCGGCATGACATTTTTTCCGAAGGTGGGTGAGTGAGAAGAATTAGCTCCCACAACGACACGATTCATCATGATTTCGCTGACACCTACTGCTGTACTCTGTTGCGCCTACGACGGCCCGTAGACGAAGCGTGGTACCAAAGGGTACCTTCGATGACTTTTCGAGTAAAGGAGTCGATGAAATGCTTCATTTGTCACCCAACTTCTCTCGGAGACGCCAAAGTTCCGGTAAAGCTTGGGTGTTCATTTGTGGACTCGTGTTGTTCATGAACTCAAAATCTGAATGGGCCTCATCAGGATTTGATTTCTCGTCCAGGTGTTGCTTGTGGCGTGCTTACTCTCTCTCCCACCACCACCAGTCAACATAATGAATGACTATAGCAAACAAGGCGTGTTCAAGATACGCCTAGACCCTGCTGCTGACGATGTACACCTTGATCTGCACTATCGATCGCAGAAACTCGGAACAACACGAAATATTTCCTTCCGAGGTTCGTGACTACAAGAAGGTCGACAGACGTTCAACACATAGAGCAGCGAATCATCAGGCACGTCAAGACGATTCACGCTGAGGTTCGAGCTGCTGTTGCTAGACACGAAGCTGCCAAGCACGATCATCTACACATGGAGCTGCTGTCGCGACGTCGCGACGAACTAACGGTCTGGAGGAGAACCATTTTTCTCGGATCAAGCGTCGAAGCGGAACTTCGAGCAAAAGAAAACCGTACGAAACGCAACTAAAACGAGCGGCGGGATTAAATGGTTGCAGACCAACCTGTTCGCTGTGGTCTCGTAGATACCTCTCGCATGAATTGAGATTGACAACGGTACGGCATCAGCCGGGGCGTAACCCAGGACGGCGAAAAAAACCCGAGTTCCCTCTTTGGCCCACCCGAATCCTCTTGAAACCCGTCTTTTCCGCAGCAAAGAAGAGAGCCAGGCACCTTGGGGTGTGCGCATCACTGGATGCAGCTAATCGTCGGAGCTTCGTTCATCATCGGCGTTTCCGCACTGAGCGGAGGAAAGCTTCCGAGTCCGGCGCGCTGGCCGCCGCGCACGCTGCACATCAGGAGCAAGGGGCATGTAACAATGGCGACGAGCTTACCCCAGGTACGATCACAGACACAAGATCGGCTCTCGTGTGCCTGCTCACGCGAGGTATACCCTGTGTGTCTGCTCACGCTCACGCATGGCCTGAATTTGTTCCGGTTGTTTGCCCCGAGTCAAAACACGTAAGGCCAAGTGTGTGTGGATCTTGCTCCCACCAAAACGTAAGTGCTCTAGCGTGGCTGGATCCTTTGGGAGGCACTGCTCTGCTACACGGCGGTGCCCCAGCGCGGTTGGATCTTTATGAAAAGGAGGTAAACCCAGGGCCAGTGGGCAATGTCCGGAAGGAGCTCAACAGCAAATAATCTGGAATAAATTTCTCCATTTCTCCACCGGTTCTGTGCCGTCCTGGGTGATTTGCGGTTGGCACAGAGAAACAAACACCTCGGTCAAAGTTGCGCAGGCCATCCTACATTTGGAGCAGGGTTTGTACAACACAGCCGATATACATGCAGTGATGGTGAGCGGGCGGTCACCTACAGAAATATTGGTTGTTGATGTCTCGCATTTTTTAACCGTTCCGTGCTCAAAAATTAAGGAAAAATAAATACACACACAGAAAGACTACAATGTACCCATTCGAGATATACCCACAGTCGAACAGGATGTGGTGGAGTCTTTTCATGCACCCAGGGGGAGGCACACTTGGCAGTCCCGCCTGTACAGACCTGCCCTACTCCAAGCACCACCAACCTAGCACCTACCCACGTCAGGAACCAACCTAGCACCTACCCAAGCAACAACAACAACCTAGATTTTCGCAATACAACCTATAGAAATTCTCCCGTGAACACCAACCTATTTAGCGCCAATGCCGGCACACCAACCTATTCTTATGGAAGGTCTGCACTTCCTGAGATTAGGCCGATAGGACATATACCAATCCTTTTGGCGCTGTTATTTGCCGAAAAACTGGGATTTTCAAATCGCGGTTACAGTACCCAAGAATCGGATTGCCCGCTGCGATTTGGAGTGGGAACTTTTTGTCTGAGGTTTGGGTTTGAGGTCGTTGTGCAGGCGTTGTTGCGCGCCTACTGAACTCAGAGTGTAAGGTGTGTGTGTATCCCTCCCGATCCCACGGCGTAAGCCGCTGTTGATGTCAGTCTTGTGTGAGTGGTGGTTCGAAAGGAACTAACCGTCAGTTAGTTGGTGGTCCGTCGAGTCAAAGCCATTGTTTTTCCTATCCAACAATTAAGTTTTAGGAAAAATAAATACGCACGCAGAAAGACTACCCAATCGAGATATACCCACAATCGAACGGGATGTGGTGGAGTCTTTTCAGTGAGTGGAGGAAAACCGGCTGGGTACTGGACTTATTTCGAGTATTTTTACGCCCAAGTATTGATCTCAAAATCCCGGCTGCTTTCTGTTGGCCTGGGAATTTCCTCCTGATGACCGTAACGCTTGATCTCAACAATCGCGGCTGCTCTCTGTTGGCCTGGGAATTCCCCCCTGATTCTTCTGTGGTTCCCAGACAAAATGCAGACCTTCCATAAGAAAGAGTTGGCCTCTAAAATGCCGACCGAGCCCCTGTTTGGGGTTAGAGTTCGGATTTAGAGTCAGAGTTTTTAGCCGGTTTCATGCCCCTGCCAAAGCAGAGAATCTCATGTTTAGAAGTACCAGAATTGCATTGAGTGTAAATCAACTGGCTGCCGGTTGAAGGGACAAGATGCGGCACTGTAGTTGTGCGGGTGAGAGGCTGCAACTTTTTGTCCATTTTTTTCCTTCGTGGATATTTTCGGCCTGTGACGGGTGTGGGGGCATGGCTTACATGCGTCCCCCTGGGTTCCGTGTTGCACAGCCGAACCTACCATCCGGCGGTCCAACTGAAGGGAACGACTTCCGTAGGAGGTCCAAACCAACTACCCACAAATAGGGGGGTAAGAGCACACACACTTCGCATAGACAAAGAGAACAAACAATAAAACGCACCCAGATCATCGCAAGCGTGATATTACCAGAAAATACATACTTCGGAAAAAGTGCTTCGAACTTTTATTAGACTACAGACCATAGCAGCAGTCAGTAGTACTGGTACAGTATTACGGAGGCACACAATGGTCAGGACCAAGACAATCAAAAGGGCCTAGTTTCCACTCTTGCAGTATCATCTTCAGTAGATTATATGATAGCTCGAATTGACGGCACGGCTTTCAAACTTCGAATGCCAAAATCCGAATGAAAAACAACGTAGCGGCTACAAAGAAAGTTAGTTACACTCCATACACGCTTTTTATTTGGCTCCAGTTTGGTCCTGACTATTAATTGCCTCCGAAATAGCTGGCGCCCGAGATTATGAAGCGTAACTTAAGTCTTGTCCAGCCTCAAATTCTTATGGTGGTCTGAAAATTCGGCGTGCGTGTTCGTTGTTCAATTTCTTATGTCAAGCTTATTCTTTTTTTGTGCTGCCGAATCCTCCTGAATTCCTTAAATCGGTACGTTCTTAGTAAATAACTGCCTCGCGCTGCTTTACTCGCCTCTACACTGGCTCTCACCACCGCGACTGCACATACAAAGGGTGTTGAGAAGCACGACAGCCACCAGACTACCAGTCAGCGCTGGCTCGGGAGGACGGTAGTCCAGTGGTTGTCGTGCTTCTAAAAAATACTTAGTGCCCGAGTCCGTCAAGCTTTCTTTCAAGCCACGAACACGTCCCCTCAGGGTTGCCATCCCTGCCATCAACGCTGTGCTTGCCAGATCCATACAAGCAGGTTATTCTCTTCGAAAAGTAATGCCCACTGCTGTCGCAGACACGGAGTGCGACGTAGCAGGCTATGAAGGTTATTTGAAATCCAGCGGCCTAAGCGTCGACGCACCCAAGCTCGGCTTATGTTCGTAGCACCTCCCAACCGGGTAATGCTGACTGTTAATAAGCCGATGAGTGATAATGAGATCGCGTATTATCGGTAACAAACCCTAACAAGGCAGGAACAAGGAGAGTGATCTCGGAGAGAGCACACAAAGCTCAGCCACTGGAATAATCGACCGTCCAACCAACACGAAACCGCCAATGCTAAAGAGTGACACCAACAGTTTATCTGTATCTGCGACGCCTGCGTCAAATACGGGACCAAACCAAGCTCATCGCGGGCTCCCTCAGAATGTTGTGCACGGGTGAATACAAAACAAGGCCGCGATGAGAGTCGAGGAAACACCACGACATCACCGAAGAAGACTCTCACACCCTCATGCCGTACCCCCGTCACATATCTCCCGGCTCCCCCACTCAAGTTTGTGTGCTTGGAAAAGGCCGCAAAGTCCATATCCCTTACTACCACGCTGCAACCCTCCCCCCGACACCGGCTGGAAAAAGGAACGCCCCGGGGTGTCGATCCCGTCTCCGGACGAAAGCAGGGCAGTGCTCGTCAAGAACGGTCGTCAGAACTGGGACCTTCAGCATGAGCTCCTTCCCGGGGCGATACCCTTGGGCACCCAGCGGTCGCGGATTCCCGGCAGGTGGTGGGTGGGAATTGAATCCGTGTTATGTCAGCCGAGTGTGTTGCCCTTGTGGGAAATGTATGCGTAGGCATAACGCAGGCCGGTCGCTGCCCCCCCCCCGTCGTGGAGGGGAGAGGCCCGTCAAGTCGATTGATACGGAGATGATGCGTCTACGGAAAGCTCTCGACGAAGTATTTCCTAAACCATCCTTGTCGGCGGTGGTCGCCTCTTGGTTGTGGAGTATTCGAGCCCCTGAAGTCTTTGCTAAGGGAGATGCGCGCACTTACGTAATTGGGTTGGTTCGAACCCCATCTATAGTCACGTAAAGTGTTCGAAATAAGGCACCCACCCTTAGAACAATATTTAATCACAGAGGGCGAAGCACGCCAACCTTTTTCAGTCCAGCGCTTTTCATGTCTGCCGGATCCTTCCTACGCTGCCAATCTCTTGTCACACGGTCGCACACACAGTCGAAAATATACACACCACGTGTGTGCGACCACGCAGCGTCAACCCTCCGCTGCCCCCCTCCCTCTCTGTCGTTCAACAATTTTGCGCGGCAGTGTGAGCCTGGTGGACATAACTTCGCAACTCGAGACGACGGCACCGGAGCTGTTGCCGCTTTGGGTTAGGCACGGCCATCAAGTGCCCCAAGAGCTCGCCCTTGATCTCAATTTGGGAGGGGTGAGTGGGGCTCACTTCTTTCGTCTTCCGGTCCGGGGATCGGATTTTTGCCCCAAAGAATCAGCTCTTCAGCTCTCATCAAGAAACGATTTTCAGACCAGATCGTGTACGGCTGTTACCCCCCGCCTCCCCAATGAATGCTGAATAACACCACATGCCGTTTTCATCGCCGCCCTGTGATACTTGTGACATAGCAGAAGAAGGAAAATAAGAGTTGAAGATCCCAAGAGATCGAATCAAATGCTCTTTTGACACACCTTGCTCTTCCCCGAACCCCCACTGAATCATGAACACCGCTCTGAGCGATTTTTTCGCGAAAAATCCTAGAAAGAATGTCATGGGAGGATGTGGTATCATTGCGTCACCCGAGACTCGTCCACGAAATATCGACCCAACAACTCAATAAAGCTTTTTACGTCGGGGTGCATTATCCTCCCGGGGCATCTTGCCTAGAAAAGCCCGGTCCCGAGAAAAAGTGACCCGTGCTGTACCCTCGCGAGTGACAGCTGCGGGAAAGTCGCGGCGGTTTAGGCAAAAACACGTGTTGTGTGTCCGGGTGTTTTAGGGGTCGCGTATCTCACCTGTAGACCGAACTACTCCAGGACGCGGTATCTAGGTTTACGGGAGCGCTCCGACAGTGATGGGTTATCGAGCGATGGTACAGTAGTAGGGGGGTGCCCTTTAAGGGTGAAATCTTACTCTTTTTCGGAGAAAAACGTTTCGTTTTGTTTGGGCGATCCTACATCGGTACGTTGCTCCCACAGGCTTGACTAGAGTGTGTCTGCCTACCCGAACGTAACAATGAGGTGATGACCCCTCGACCGTAGCAGCACGTTCTTGTCTTGTTGAAGGAAGCATCTCCGCGCGCCTCTCGCTTTCCATATTTCTTGTTATCTGACAGACGTTTTTCTTTCGTATCCTTCCAGACGGTGGCACGAGTAAAGCTCGGCGAAGCTCTGGACCACGCTTCGCTGGCTGAGGCCTGCAAGAAGGTGGGGGCCACGCACTTTCACGGTGAAAGATAGGGCCTGGGCAGGGGCCACGGACAAAAATCTACATCCGCTTCTCATTCAATTTTTCCTTCAACCTGGTTTTTCCATACTAGCAAAACTACCCTAATATTTAAGAGTACGCCGCGTGTCTGGACGCATGCACTTCCAGCGGAATAAACGTAGAAATATGGACGGTAATTCAAGGACAAGTTTTTCACAAAGTATCAAATATGACGAGCCTCGTACACAACATGTACCTCGCACGGGTCTGAACTTACTTCGGAAAGGTCCTGGAAAAGGTTCGTCAATATCCTACTTTAGTAACTGTATTCCGGCAGCAAAGCCACAGGTCCACTAACGGGCAGTTGAAAAAAATAAACGATAGTTGGAAAATTTTTCCACTAGATCATTCTCCGACGCCGCGGATGCTGTGCAGTAATCATGCACGGCACTGGGCGAGGCGGAGAAACGCGGTGTCAAGGTACTGCCCTACTTAGTACTGGCGCCTTGTGCTCCACTGATTCGCGACCCTGAACTGCTTGGGTCGCAGGCGTTGAAAAGGGGCTCTGGGTGTGCGACTATTGCCCAGGGTGTACCTGTCGCGCTCTTAAGGCGCATCGGAATCGTGCGCCGTCTCGCCGTGTCTGGTTCTGCAGACCAAACTGTTGTTCTGTTGTTGTCGCCCAGCCCCCCTTCGCAGAAGAAGCGAACCCACCCCCCCTAGAGTACGTGAGTTTTTCTTCTCTGCTAGATGCAAGTCCGGCCCGGGACCAAACGGAAGGGGTTGCCCCTCACAGAAATGCCGACGTAACCGCCCCGGCGACCCGCCCGTAACCCGAAAAACAAGCTTCTGCGTTCGCTACCCGATGCCTTCGTTTTTCATTCAAGACAAACAACCAGACTGGAGTTGTGAGCAACCCACGTCACCTCCATCCACTGGGTATCAGACGTAGATGATGAGTATGCTATGTTCGTAGTTAGGGGATAGACAATACGGTGTTTTTGTGTGCCACCACGCTGCTACTGCCGTACACAGTAACTTTTCCCCGCGTTCTGCGATTCTCGAACTCCCTCGACTTCCCACGATCGACGAGCGCACGGCGCTCGGCAAGAGTTTTAATATTGTAAATATTTGTGATCTTCGCGCGCATGATAGGCGATGTTGGGGTTACCGGAGGAGGCAGCGAGCACCCTGGAGTCTCTTCTCTGCCTCCAGCTTAGGCTTTCCTACCTCTCCACGCAGACTCCGAAGGCGCTGAGGGAGTACACTCACTCGAGGGTAAGACGCAGACAGGGCAGTTCTGCAATCGATGGGCACGCGAGCGCCGAACGTCTTGCAGGCCCATGTTACTGTAGGCGCCAATGCCTTGCTGATCCAAGTAGTTCAACAGACTCATGGGGTTTTGCTAATTCTCTGTGTAGATGTCGGAACAGGTTTGGGGAGGGTGTGTCTAGACGGCAGACACCAGACAAGTACAACTGCTTCGTTTTACTCTTAGCTGTGTTGTGGTTTTCGCGCCTTTGCCTGTTCTTGGGGGGGTTAAAAAAACAAATGCTGAGTTTCGAGACGAGGGGTACCGGGCGAAAGTCCCCAGGCATTTTGTCGGCTCCTCACTTTCTCCTCCGTATCATAGCCTAACCGTTTTACAGCTGTGGTTTAGCATGCAATATTGTGAGGTACGCCCTCTCTCCCGGCCCCTCCTTGAAACCCGATGACGCGGTCGGCGAAGTCCCTTCCCGAAAACGTCGGAAGGTGCTGTTGATGGTAGGCCAGGTGCCAAAGGGCAGTGTTTACAACATGGCCCGAGTGGTGCGCGTGCGGGGGCACAGTAATTGCTTGTCCCCATGCCGCAGATGGGAGAGTCGCCGTTACGTTTGCCTGCATCGGGCAGAACGCATGCTTTTGCCCGCTCCATTGAAGCATGACTGCCGTGGCCCAAGCTACCCCGAGGGCATAAGAGCGGTGCTGCTGCACCCCATGCGCCGAACGCCTCCAGACGCGCACCTGTACATAAGGTCACGCGATCACCCTCCCTTCAGCTTTGTACAGGATAGCTCGGATCAGTATCAATCAGAGGGCGGTGGGGGCACGACGTCTGCTGTACCTACTTTCGGCCGTTCTGCATCACCTCTCCCCCCCCCCTCCCACTCCCAGGATGCTGGGGGAATCACCCGTCGTGCAGAGGCGGCTCTCCTGGCCCGAATCTCGTCGGAGTACTCTTTCCCGCGGGCACTAAACTCAGCCGCTGCCAGCGCCCCCGGAGCCGCTGACGCTGCAGCTGACGCTGCCAGCAGTGCGATTTTGCCCCTCCTGGCGGAGCACCTGGAGCTGGATCTCGCCAAGAAGGACCCGGAAGCTTGGAAGGCGGTGCGGGCGGTCTTCGAGCGGGCGCACCCGTGGGCGGTGAGGTCCCAACACGTTGTTTTTCACCGAGAAATCAACCACGCCCCCACCCCCCCCTACCATTTTTGTTTCTTTACCCTTTTGGTGCCTGAGGGGGTAATGAAGGCTACCGCCGGCGTTGGATCTATCATTTCTTCGTGATGTCTTCGTCAACCCACGACAGAAGAGGCAACGACATTGGCTGTCGTTTTGGACACTTCCCCCCCCCCCCGAGAACCCCCCCGCCGCACAGTTGATGTCCACAGGGCACACCAAGGCCTTGAACCTTGACCTCTATGAACCTTTCGCGCTACGGTATGTTTATCACGGAGACGACGCTTCCTACTGATACCGACAGCGATGCCGGCAGGGAAAAAATAAAAAATGACAACTGACAGCGATGTCGTTTGTACATTTTTGTTGGCGAGGAGGGGTGTTTCTCTAGTGTGCGAACCACGCGCGCCGCGAGCGGCAGCGTGCGTTGTGGCCGAAAATTTCGTCGACTTTCTGCGGTTGGCTATGTATTCTACCGCATCAACACTATCTCGAACATACTTGATCTTCTAGTGCTCGATTTCCGAACTCATTACACGCTCTTGAAGTGAGACATTACGCATGGAAAATGTACAAAACGCATAGCGACCCTCACCACCGCGTTTTGTATCTCGAGTACATCACGAAAGCCCGATCAAAGTCGACACCAAACGTTTTCTTCGTGACCCCCGACGAGCGGGCGGTGTTGCTAAAACGACGTTTCGACGGTTACACCACGATGATAGTGTTGACGACGAAGTTGGCGAATGTTGGCCATGATGATGACGTCCCGACTAACCCCACCTACCCGTAAACATCACGATGATGTTCACGAGGAAGGTGGTCACGATGACGACGACGTCTCAACTCAAAAACTCTATCACAGAACCTATCTCTCGACCCCCCAAAAAAACACTTTTGTCGCAACAGGTCCGGACGGAATGTCTCTTGGTGGAAGGGTGCGACGACCGCATCACCGTGCCCTACGAGGCCGGCAGGATCACCAACAAGTACCACTGCTCGCCGGTGCCTACCCCGGAGGTGGTCAGCCGCTCCTCCTGCACGAGTAGCTCGTCCAGCCGGTACGTACGCGCATGCATGCATGTGGCTTTGTCGTGGCATGAAAATCTTGTATGTACGGAAGGTGCGATACCTTGATATGGGTTTGTCGCAATCATCACGAATATTTTCTTCTCTCATCGTCCCGTTGGATGGGTAACTCGGGAGTTTTACCGAAAGTGCGCAACAACAAGCGGGTACAAACTGGCCGGTCGTGTGGGGTAGGGGGACATCGTGTCTCTCCCCCGGCAGTACGGCGCAATCAATAGTTGGTGGTAGGTATCGCCTCTATTGGACGACTTTGTCCACATCGCGCAATGCGGTTAGGACGGTCGTGCTCGCTCAGTTGCGTGCTTTGCAGTGTGTAGCTGTCATTTTCTCTCTCCTACCTTGTTTTAACACGATTGGTTCTGTCTGTGCCTTTTTTCTCTCTCCTGATGCAGGAGAGCATTCGGCAGCGCCGACGACGCGCGGCACGATTTACTCTTGACGTGGGCGCTCAAGAAAGGGGTCGGGCGGGACCAGACGCGAGACGACTCCACGCGAGAGCTCTACGATGACGGGGGTTTCACGAACCGAATGAGTGACGTCCGAAGGCGCTTGCTAGACGTGCTGGGCATGGACCGAAAAACGGTGGAGGTATGTAGCACACACGGCAGCAGCTACCCTTGGTAGTTGTGTGTCCTTGTTCGATATGAGTGTCATCGGCCGCGCCAACCGGCCGGGCGATGAAAATACTTCAAGCCTGAGCGGGGATAATGACCCAAAATCGTCCGCGTAACGGGGCGTGACAACACACAGAAGAGCCAAAGAGTCGAATATGAGCAGCTTATTAAGCTGCATACATGCGAGAGGGTGTCATTTCCCATCGGGCCCACCGGTCGAAAGTCTAGTCCACGCGTTCTGCTAGCATCTCCCTGTCTCTCTGATGTGAGTGTGGTCGTCTCCAGAGCCTCCTTCCCTCCGTCGCGTTGGTGCTGCAGGCACCGATCCCCTGGCCGGTCGCGGGAGGAGGTCGTCCTGCCCGCTGATACACACAAAATACCCTTGCACGCCAAGGGAACGGCTTCCGCGACCCTTCACGTGTCACATCCCCGAACGTACACTTTGTCGGTGCCATTCGTCACCTTGGGCACGACATTCAGGCGGAAAGGAAAACAAAATCTAATCGTGCTGTTGGCGCCCGATCCGCCGTTTTTGTTGTTTGTTGTTGTTTTTGGTTCTACTCTCGCCGCAGGTGTTTCTCACTCCGTCTGGATCGGACGCGGAGTTCTTGCCGACAGCTCTTGCGTGTGTCAGGGCGAGACGCCTGGGCCACAAGGTGCCTGCCACTTTGGTAAACCTAGTTCAACTGTAGTAGTGTTGTTGTTGCCGCTGCTGCTGTTGTTGTTTTCATTCTATTTTAGAAATACTTTGACCTTCGTCTATAGTTACAGGCTATGTGTAGTGTTAGTTTTGCTTTATCGTTGTCCCATCAATGTATGTAGCCTCTGCCTGCAATATAATGTAGACAAGGATATTCTTCGTAGCGTGCGCGGCTAGCCAGTAAGCAGTTTCAATGTGTCAAGGAGAGCTAGCATAGAGACAGCATCAGAACGAAGAGTGCCCGCTGGCGCCCGCGTTTGTGTATTGGTTGCCTGCAGACACTGACACGCAACTAAAAACGGGCCGCGGAGAAATACACGAGTTACTATCTACAATTTCTCGGCCGATCTTTGAACAAATAACGAATATGCGGGCGTGAGGTCCCGTGGGGGTTGTCAAGGCATTTGCTCAACAGAAGGAATCGACTTGGAACTTGCGCCCCCCGGAGTTTGCGTGGCGTACCGACTAACAGGAGCGACGACAGAGACTCTAAAAGAAAATCCGCACTGAACGAAAGCCTACGTACCCATCGCCCACGAACAACATACACACTCCCCCCGCCGACCGACCGGTTTCTTTTGTTCTCTAAAGGCGGCCGACGGGCCGGCGGTGACGTCGATCGTTGTGGCCGCCGGCGAGGTGGGGAGCGGAACAGCCGGGGCGGCCGGAGGCAAACACTTCAGCAAGCTCACCCCCAGGGGTACCCCCGGCCGTCCCGAGAACCACGTGAGAGACAGGCAGGCCACGATGCTGTTGGCTTTTGTTTTTTCTCGGGTGATTATGGTCTAATCCGGACCTTATGTACCGGTGGTCACAAACCAGCTCCTCTTTTGTGTGACTGCCCACGGCGCAATTTTCTTTGCGTCCAGTGCGCCACTGGAACGTGGTGCTTCGCTGCGATTATCGTCTTGTTTGGACTCAAATTTGTTCTTTCTCTCACTCCTCTGTCTATCCTCTTTTCGCTGTCGTGGTGTTCAACTAGTACACATCATGAATTTCCTAGCCTATCCGGTAAAGAGGGCATTGCGATGTGATATTTATTAGCCAGGCGGACGTTCACAGACCTAGGTATTATTGACCACGTAATTATCGGTTGAGCCTTGCGCAACATGCTGAAGATGGCGAGTGTGTCTCTCGTTGGCTTGACACACACGGCGGTGATGTAATCGGAACGATCTACCAACGCGTTAGCTAACCACAATGGATATATCTCGTACGCGCCTGCGACTACCCCGAGCGCAGGTGGAGGGTATGCCAGCGGGCGACGTAGTCGTGGTCCAGATGAAGACCCGCTCCAAGAGCGGCGCCTTCCTTCCCTGCGAAGACCTTGTGCGCAGGTGTGCCTTTGTGTATCTTTTGATTTAGATGGACACCCCGCTAGCCAGCTTTTTCGGCTGCTTTTCGCGTCCGATTGCGCCGGCCGACAGTGAGACGGCGTCCGTCTTAACGGGGAACGAGACGAACGCCAGTTCTAATCCGCGAGCGCCCCCTAGACATTTTTTTGCGTGAGGGTGATTATTTTTGTTTCTGTTTGCACCGTGGTCTTCATCCCGTCGACGATGGGCTTCGCTTGTCCTTTTGTCTTCGGGGGCAACGGTGGTTGATTTTTTGGGGCCAGCGACGAGGTCCCACACATTTGCTGAAAACCGTTCGCAGCGGGCCCAGACTCTATCGTCGTACGGAAACCTGAACCTGATCCCAGCTCGAACCCTGCATGACGGACGAAAGCGATTCCCTAGTCCCCTCCCCCCTCATGATTCCTCGCCTTTTTGCTCTCTGGAACACGTCTCCTCACATCTCCCGGTTTCCTTCCCTCCCGTGTGCATACCCGGTGCTCGAAGCTCATCGCCGGGAGTCAAATCTCACGAGTTGCCTCCCCCCCCCCTCGTCCGCACACCTTCCACTGCATACACCAAACAAAGGTGTTGCACACAAGGCTATGCCCGCGCCTAACCCCACCAAACACTCCTACCCCTCACCCGTCACCACACAAAAAGCGCCGTGCACAAGGCCTTGTCGTCTTGCCCGACGAGCGTCGTGGTGGTGCACTTCGTGGCTGGGTCGAAGACCGGCATCTGCTCCCCCTCCGAGAACGTGCTGGCTGAGATGCGACAACGGTACGGGGAGCGCCTGCTGGTGAGCGAAGCGAGTTGTCGGCGGCGGGGGAGGAGTGTGCCAACACTTGGAGGGGGGCGGTTGAGGTTTTCAAGATGCCTCTCTCTCTCTCTCTCTCCCTCTCTCTCTCTCTCTCTCTCCCTCTCTCTCGCTCTGTGTGCGCCGTGATCGATCAATTTGAGACTTCGAAATGAGCTCAGCATAGCCTTGAGGAGGGAGGGGGCACTGGGGCCAAATCCAGCCGTGAATCGACCGCAGAACTTTCTGTTCTTGTGCGCACGACAACAGGCTTTCGCCTCGCACATGCGGTTAGGCCATCTGGCTCTGTGCCGATATAGCTGGAAAAAGAGAGATCGAAAAATTTAGTGTCAGGAAGGCCCCGCCAGCCACACAGGAGGACATAGACACCCGTCAGATCCAGCACTGCCGTCATTGCCCTTACCCTAGCCCTCTATCCCTCTACCCAGGTTGTGGTGGACGCTTGCCAGCTGCGGTTGGAGGACCAGAACGTCCGCAAGTACGTGTCCCTCGGGTTCCTCACGCTGGTCACGGGCTCCAAGTTCTACTGCGGACCCCCATTCTGCGGCGCGGTGCTGTTCCCCCCCGAGGCCCTCGCCGAGCTCCAGGCCGGGCACGAGCACCTCCCCGCCGGGTTCGACGACTACTTCACGCGGCACGAGGTGCGGCGCGGTCGGTCAGCACAGGAGCTTTTACTTTTTCGCTCTGACAGCGTTTTGTTTGTGAAACGTGGTATTTCTTGTGGGTCGGCACACAGAGAGAAACCCGTTGTTGTTGAGGAGTACAATGATTTCGATAGAGTCTACCGCGTCTTGTACGGGTAACCCATGACATGGGACATGGGGTGTTCTCTTTTTTACGGTGCAGCTCTTTACCTCCCGTGTTCATTTTCCTGGCGCAGGTGGACTCCCGGTACTCGACTCTGCGCTCGCGCCTCCCGAGCTGGGAGAACCGAGGGCTTCTTCTGCGATGGACTAGCGCCCTGACCAACATGGAGGCCGTGAAGAGCATCCCCAAGAACCGGCTGAACGCCTTTGTCAGCAGGTAAGGAAAAACACAAACATTGTTAGTAGCTAGAAGGACTGTAGCGCAACTCCACCGTTCCCTTTGCCTGACACTAGAGGTGTTGGTTTCACGATTCGTATTTTTTCACGTTTGTTCTTCCATGGCTCGCTTTTCAAGGAGCCCATCGACGATCGGCAGTTGTCGTACTTTGAGGGTGGCGGCACGGTACAGTCGATCAGAGGAGGGTTTTTGACAGGGCGGTAATCTCCATGTACTAGCGCGCGCTGGCATGTTTCCCGTCTCTTTGAGGAGGTGGGAATCTGGCACCTACACATGGACGCTAGAATTAGCCGTTAAAATCGACAGCACATCGACCGTGGTCTGAACGCCAAAGCTATCCTTCAGCTCGGAACAACATGGGACTCGTTTGTCACTACTTGCTGTAGTGCTGTTTCGTGGAAGATTCATCAGATACCCAACTGCCTCAACTTCTTGTCCTAAGTTTTATCGAACAGACGCTTCTTCTCGCGGGCAAAGCAGCGTCCGACACAAAACCCCGCCTGTCGCCCAAGCCCCCCCTTCCCGGTGCCTCGCCCCGCTGCCTCCCAGCTGGGTGCAGGAGGTCCACGACAACGTGCAGGACAAGTGGCCCTACCTCAGCCTGCTGCCGGAGCAGCGGACCGGCGAGCCGAGCATCGCGGTGGGCGGGGTGAACACGGTGGTACCGATAGTGGTGCGGGTCCCGCGAACGTCGTCCGAAGGGTCCGACGGGAACCCCGAGGTGGCCCTTGGGTACGAGGTGAGAGAGTGGGGGCCGGCAACGCGCGCGCGCTTGATACGCTATACTTCTGACCCCAGGTTGGCCGAAAGAACAGAAAGGCATTGCGTTCTTCCGGTCAGCAAGAAAATTCCGCTTTGTTTTTCTTCCCTGTGTTAGACAACGAAACCTCTAAAAGCTCCGACGTCCGGAGATGAAAGTCACCTGTTGTTGGATTTCTGGCGGCGCCGTTTCTTGTCCGTCCGCGTCGTTACGTTTGCCGTCGCCGCCATCCAGGACCTCCGACTCTTCCACCGGCTGCTCTCCGAGGACATAGGCCGGTATCTGCCTCAAGGTGTGCTCCTCCCTCTGAAAATAGTGTCTATATCCCCGCCTTCCCTTCATGGTCTGCCCTTCCCCCCTCTCCAAACCAAAGTGACTGAACAAGTAGACTATCCATTGCGCATGCCCCTTGATGGAATTTCTGTTTTACACTGAAATATCCCTCTCCCCGAGGCTCTAGCATGCCGTAGAGGTGATGTTTGGTGTGAATAGGTTATCGCCTCCCTCGGCGAAGATAGACCAATCTATGGTAATTCCTTCGGCAGTTGCCATTCCTTGTTGTTGTTGTTCAACCCATGGCAATTATCTATCGAGATCAGAAACTCATCGCGAGTAGTGGGTACTACATGCGTTCGGGTGTTGAATGTGGAGTAAGCTAGGATCGGAACCACCTTGGGTACTTCCCCCCTCCAAGGGGCGTTGTTTCTCTTCTTTTCAGGTACTGCTTACCTCGTACTGAACCTCGAGGTAATAGTTTCTCGATAAATGATGGCGGTCGCTGACCGATGGGTGTCGAAGATGGTACACGCTTTTTTGGTCCACACCGCAGTGTTCCCCCCTGAAGGAGAGTACTCTCCGCGTACTCTTTTACCGCCTGGTGCAACCCTCTCCCGACAAAACGTTTTCCCGATCGGAGACGACGACCGCACACCGTCCGTGCCACGACACACCCACATCGACACGCCCGCTTCACATGCCACACATGTACATACCTCCACCCAGGCTCTACTCCCTCTGCCCCCCCCCCCCCCCCCCACCCCTGTTCCATTGGGGAAAATTGGGCGGGGGGGAACGGGCCCCGGCCCCCCTTTCCGTGGTGTTCCGCCCACCGGGCAAACTGGGGGGGGGGAACTTCCGCGTGATCCCCATCCCCCTCCGCGCCCAAATGCTGATGGACCCTTTTTGCCGCGGAAACCCCCCCC
>FN649728.1:2741903-2758102 GCA_000310025.1 Ectocarpus siliculosus | reverse complement strand
GGGGGGGGGGGGGGGTGGGGGGGGGCAAACACACGCAGGCTGACAGAAGTCGTGGTAAGACCCGCGGGGGGCACTCACTCACTCACTCACCCTCTTGTACCACAATGGGACCGGGAAAGGCGGGGAGGTCTTTCCGTTCGGCACTTGCAGGCTGATCTCGGCCAGGGCGGCAAGGGGGGGCTTGGAGGAGCCGCCTTCCCCGTCCCCTCCTAAATTCCTCGCCTTCTCGTCGGAGATACAGAACACCCTTTGGTAGAACGACCAAAACAACGGGGCGGGCGGGGAGTGGTGGAAGACAAAATTGAAACGTCATGTTTGTGTCTTCTCGTGACTTTCCGAAAAGCCATCGTAGTCTTTCATGAAACAAATTATCGGCAAAAAGCTCAAAGCCAGACGGAGAGAGAGTTAGAAGTCTGGACGTCTCTTTTCAAGGGTATCACTGGTTATGTTATCGCTGGTTTCGCTGTTGGTGTCTCTCCATCCCCAACAACACACGTTAGTAACTTGTTCTCGTCCCGTCCTAAACTAACGGGTATATACCAAGAAACGATTTCTGTGGTCTACACAGACGATAGTCTATGATATAACCCTTGACATGTCCGTCCGCACGAGTTGGCGTGGCCAACGGCGCGTGGGTGCTAGTGGCGACACCGAAACTAAGGTGCCACCTATTGTATAACTACCGTTGGTGGCGGTTTTAGGGTACACGAAACGCTTGTCAGTGCGGCCGACGAAGAGGCAGTCACATGTCATCGCGATGGCACAACCCCGTACCTAAATTGGGCGGCCACAAGGCAAGGAGCGGGGGCCGGAGCGTACCACCTCGATCTGTGGCGTGCACTCCTTCAGTACCCAACACAGTCCATCGATGCTGTAACTAAAGACAACGCAGGTTGAAGGTGGATTGATGCCCAACCACGTGTGCTGCTGACTCCCGCCTGTCGATTCATCATACCACGCACGCTACATCCTACATTAGAGCGAGGTCACCTGAGACCAGACCAATAAATGCCCCGTCTGGTTGAACCTTAATGTGACTGTAGTGTTAGCGGCTCTTGCTGGCACGTGCTATAATAGCATCAAAACAGTCAAGAACATCAAGTACAGAGAAGAGCGAAGATATGCACACCTGTGATCGCGCCCACCCTTCCCGAACTGTTCGCGCATGCTGAACCCCCACTGTATCATGATTCGCAGCCAAATCATCTCCAACCTGATGAACAGTCCCCCCCGGGGAGTAGTGGGTGAGGGAGGGAGGAGTACGCACAAAAGGGACGGGGTGATGGAGATGAAAAAGGGGATCGCATTTCAAAAGCTCCGGGGGTGGCTTTTTGACCATTTTCGCGTACGTTTGCATATGGCAAATATATTTCCTCGGCCCCTTGGTCGCTTCTTCGACCCCTGGCGGGGGCCTGAGACAACCTTGGAGGTGGCGTGGAAGGCGGGGATGATGGCCTTGAAAGGGCAGCACGAGCGGGGATTCGTGGCCTAACGTCATCTTAATTCCTTGAGGTACGATCAATGCAGCCTACGGTGCCCCCCCCCCCTCTCCTGGTTCTCATCAGAGGCGCACTATTGGAGGTACCGCCCCCCAGCTTCTCAGGAGGAGACTCGTAGAGATTGCCCGTTACCCCTGCCATCGATTCCCAACCGCTTACTTCTGGAAGGTTCAGAGGCCAATGTCTGACCTGGGCTCGACGGAACATATTTGATACACTTTTCTTTTTTTCTACATATGACCCAACGAATCCATCTCTATCTAGGAAAAGAGTCTAAGATAGAGTAACTGGTTGGAACTGGACATTCGGTTGGCGGCAAGCTCGACGGCAGCTGCTCCCTCCCATGAGGACAGTAAACGGTAGCGCGGTCATACATCCGTTTTCAAGTCGTGGGGCTCCGAGCTTCGGGCCCGTGCACAAAGAGCGGCACTCAGAACGTACAATATCGTTTCTTCGCACAACAGCAGCGCCCCCTGCTCCTGTGCACGGAGCACCAAAGCCAACGAGAAAGTTCTAGAACTTTAGATGGAGAGTGACGGGGATAAGCAGAGGAAGAGAGAGAGAGAGACTTACAGGGACAAGCAAAGGGAGACAGAGAGCGCTACGTCTCCCCGTCGAATACTTCGTAGTTGTTGGGGTACACAGCAGGTTAGCAAGCAGTGCCCTCTAATCTACCACGGTATGTTCCAGTCGGTCAGCCGTTAGCAGTGCCCTCTATCACGGTGCGTACCAGTCGGTCAGCCGTTCCTTGTCCGCCTCTTGGAACTTCCCGTTCCGCAGTGCGCTTCGCCACGCCGACTCCAACACTGCAAAGCCTCCCCGGATGCCGGCGGAAAAATCCATGGGTCCGTTGTAGTACTCCTCGAATGCTCTGGAAGCGAGCACACGTTGAGCATACCGATGCCGACATCGATAAAGGCAGAGATCGGTGACGAGAAAGAAGGAACCACGGGACGAAATAGACGAAACGGCAGCATCGGTGGCGTTCTAACGGTTTGACGGCATCTCGGCACAGTTTAAACCGTGAACCGATACCTCCGCGTAGTCCCCCAAGTCTGTGGCACGCACGTTCAAAGGCGTTTTCGACATCGCGGGCAGGCTTCCAGGAGGTATGTAACTATCGGGACAGAACGAAGACCCTTTGTTGACAAAAACCGCTCAACTGCTGCAACGTGCCGCTCCGATGTGTGAGGATTGCTTCGCGTGGGCAGGTCAAGCTTCATTAACACGTACAAAATGCTAGCCATGGGCGCCAAAATCCACAAAGCTACATGCAGGCTGCGGTCCTCTGCTACATGTCGAAGGAATAGGATGTCTCGCTGCCTGCAGCATGTCCGAAGTGCTTTCTACAATGTAGAAGTATGTACTGCTGTACCACGAATGTGCGTTTACACACGGTCTGCTGTATGTACAGCAGTACATGTAGTTTTTCGTCACGCCACACTACTCACAGGCTAACGACTCCATCGACGTCCGCCCGCTTCATCGCTCGCAGCACTCTTCCTTCCCGCAGCGGCTTCGGGGCGAATATGAAGGCATCTCTGGTCTGCCCTACAATTCGACCCGCAGCAGACGAAGTTGCAGTTGGGTACTGCTGCTGCTGCTGCTGCTGCTGCTGACTGCCATAATACGGCGGTGGGAAAAAAGGTGCTTCCGCTGCTGCTGCCTCCAGGTCTTCCTTCCAGGGCTCCTCGTCACGAGCGGCGTCAGCAGGTGCCGCGGACGAAGAGAAGTGAGGTCGCGAACGAACCGACCGGCTCTGCTGCGAACCTTGTTGGCTACTACGCTGCCTGCGGTGACGCCGGAGAACGCACTGCTGCTGATCATGCTGTCGTCGTGCAACAGCAGCGGGAGGAGACCTTCGGAGATCTCCTCCGGACGGAGGTAGAAAGAACGCAGAGCTCGGACGGACGGACCCCAGCACAAGGACGCTCAGCGCGAGAGCCTTCAGCAGCCTGTCCATGTCATGCATGCTCCCTCTCATCCTCTCATACGTGGTGTGTTGTGACGTTGTGACAGCACAGACCGCAACGAAGCCGAGAGCGGCTCCGGCGAAAACCGCCGCGGGACAATCCGGGTACCTCGAGTTGTCGTTTGCGGGGCCCCATGCGTTGGATCCGTGTCCATGATTCCATGCATCGCCACGGGTCCCACAAGCACAACGCAGTGTGTGGAGACCCGATGATATAACAATCGCAGGGTATGTGCTCATCAGGAAACAATAAATCGAGCGCAGCTGAGGTCTAACATCCTCTGGGCAAATGTAAAGTGAAATTGATTGATTTTGTTCATTTCACGCCACGCAACAAGAACGCGCCACAGATGCTTGTGAGCAGTTAACTTGAGAGATTTTGCCAACAAATGTGGCTGCCAAGTCCAAAAATGTGGCTGCCAAGTCCGTAAGTGGTGGCCGGTACTGCTGTCGAGGCGTCCCACTCGACGTTGAGGCTCTCACTACACAGTACATGTTCTATTTTTGGACGTCTCAATTTCCGATAGACGGGGTGTGGTTGCGTGCGGGTTTCGCCCGCGTGTAAACCACCAGCGTCCGTCGAACGTTGAAGCGTTGGCCCCGTTTGTTTCACAAGGACTAACAATGAGAGAGGAGGTTTCAATATATCGTCCGTAAGGATTGGTTGCCTTTGAAGTTTATAGCTGTATGGTATTTGGCCTGTCTTGTGCGCACAAGAGCACCTGGACACAGCTGCGGACATAAAAATGTTGGGCCGAATCGAATCGCCTGGAACAGGATTATGGAGGAGCATACCCGAGAAAGCACACCGCTATTTCGTACCGTGTCTTCTTGGGCCGGTAGGGAAACGCCAGGTGACTGCATTCGTGGGTAAGGTAATTAATCAAGCTCGAGCAGTCGCCATCCACGCTCCGGTGCATCGCGAACAATCAACAAGATATTATTACTTGGGCACATCCCATCACCCACGGTCTTCCCCTCCTCGCCACCCCCTCTTTCAGCCGACTCTAAGCGGAAGCTGCATGCATGCATACGAATTCACAATCTAGACTGTTTTGTGCTTCACGACAGTGTGCAAGTCTTGGGACGTCGAGAGGTGTAATCGGGTAGTTCGCCACCGTGCACTTCTTCGTCGTGGCGCCTGTAGTTGACGATGCTCGCGCTTAGCACTCCTCCAGCTGCGTCAAGCTGTGGTCTGGATAGAGCGATTCCTGACAGATGGCCCGCTATTCGGTGAAAGCACGCGTCTACCTGTAGTGGATAGGAAACGCACGGTCTCGTTAATCCATGTCGGGTTGGAGCACAACATCGCGACACGTTTGAAGTAGTCGGCATCTGACACAAAGTAAGAAACAGGCGCAGACCGATGGGTTGGTCTAGCTCGATAGAGCTACGCATAGACGTCGAGCCAGCGAGGGAAACATGCGAGAATGACGAAGGGACTGAAACAAGTTTTCGATTGATGTGTGATGGCGTAACACGTTTGTTCGTCTGCACCTGATCCCCTGACTTAGCCGACATGAAGAAGGTGTACATGTTGTTGTCGTCGGCGAACTGATGAGCGCTTGTCGTCCTCACAGCTCGCATGTGACTCAGGTCGCCTTCAGTGTCCACGGCAGGCAGTCGTCCATCCGACGGTGGTGCAGACAAATACGTTTGGTGGTGCTCAGTTACACGGTTAACGGAAACATGGTTTTGAGTTTAGCTGGGAGATCAGAAACTGCGCTAGCGAAGAAAACGCGAGAGCAAGAGGAAATATTCTTGTCGTCGAAGGGGCGGAGAAGGCCAGAGCAATTCCCTTCAGATAGTCCCACCTTTCCAACAGTTTACCATCGACCGAATGGTTGATCGACCTCATCGTTGAGCGCGGCAATAGATCAATCAAACGGCTTGAGCACGAGAACGAAACTCCAGGAAGGGAAGTGGTTCGCGACTGATAGGCCTTTCATCGCAGGCAGAACCGAAAAACGTCACCAACCAACTTGTCAACTGACCATGGCAACCATGTCGATCCATGTTTGATCTACTATTGTACCATAGAAGTCAATGCAGCTTGTTGAGTAGCCCCCTTTCAAGGCTCACATTTGTTTCCAACCATTGCCACGTACGGCATCACCCCTTTCTCGAAGGTTTTGACAACCAGCCGGTACCAATCATCCAGGTCTTGGAAGCTGTCGTAATTGGTGATGTCGTAGCACATTATCACTGCCTGAAAGGGCGGGGCACGGTGGGGAACCCATGTCGCGTCGTCGTATGTATCGGTAGAGCGGAACATGGGTTTGTGAGTTGGGCAGTCATCCGTGCACTACCCTAGAGAGTCGATGGTTGAGCACACGTGGGGGTAATGCTTTGTGTGATAGGCTTTCGCACAAAACAGAAAATATAGTTCCAGTTGTTCCACCGGGATTCTATTTAGCATACGATGAAACTCATCCCCTTGATCTCACATGTGCCCCAAAAATGTACTTGGACATCATTTTGCTCCCGATGCTCTGCCCTCCGATGTCCCATATTTGCATGGTCACCTGAACATCACCTTCGCAATGACGAGAGGAAAAAGCAAACTGTTGAGTCGTGTGGGCTGAGGTTTTATCATCGAAGCACACAAGAATGATCCCCCTTCTGGAACAATTGTAGTAGGGAGGGGAGGGGGGCTACATCAGATTCATCCGCGGGGGGAGACGGGGTTGCTACCACAACTACCGTGTGTGAATACGATACACCCCCGCGGGCTACCGAGTTTTGATTATCCGAACGAACAACTCCATGAAAGAGGACGGTACTACAGAATTTGTCCTCCCGTAAAGTGATACGGCATCTCAAGGTTCCCACCATCGGTTGGGTTAAGTTCGGGTTGGGCAATTCAGACGGGGGAGGAAACTCTAGGTGGAAGCTCGGCCGAAGCATCGCGTAGCGTGGTGAATCATGGAGAAGCATAAAAGCGAACTCACGAAAACCTGGAAGATGCGTGCCCGTTCACGAAATCCAGCAACACATTTTGTCTCTCCACCAACATCAACGCTGTTGCCAGTTTCAATGATGGGCTTGGTAGGTGTAAACTTAAACTTGGTTCCTTCCCGGCACGACCACTGAAAACATTTAAGTTTCTGCTGTAGTAGCGGCTAGCACACGTAAATGCAGACACACCTGATATTATTTTCCGGGCAGGAGCACGCAATATTTCCGGGCAGGAACACGCAACATACGTAGCACAAAGAGTGTTCAGAGTAGGTTCAAGCCTCCCACCTGGCAAAAGAATTCTCTTCACAAAGAAGTCCAAGCCGATTGTCTGCTTGTACATCTGGGAGAAGTCACCCTGTGCGAACCTCGTAGCGATCGACGTCTTGCCCACGGTGCCGTCTCCCAGGAGGATAACCTTGGGATCGTTCGGTTCCGCCAACAAAAAACACCGCCGAAAACATGTTCGCGTTGACCACGTGATACTGATGACGTACGAAGGGGTGACTACTCGCAGTTTTTCCTTGGCTCCCTGTTCGCTGTGAAACGCGCTGTCCATTCAGAGCTCCGATCGGTGTCACAGCAATATACAGCTGGAGTGCCGTAGAGTGGTAGACTGGAACGACGCATTCTTTCCTTTGTCCTTATCGCAACAACTATCGCAGCGGCCGCTTGCTGCAGTCTTGTAGTATATGACCCAATTACAAGTAAGAGTGATGGTACATTTCTTGGCATGTTGAATGCGGAGAAGGTTGCACTGGACTGCACTGTAAGCACACAGCCGTAAAAAGTATAGACACCCTGCTCTGTCACGAAGGTACTTCCTCTCGCAAGAAGTGAGCATCTGCGATATGTCGAATGTTGATTTCATCCCTTGATTCATGGAGCTAAGCTTTTATTTTGTCTATGCCAGGGAGAGGAAGCTAACACAATTGATTGCTCATCACGGTGGGCCAGGGCCACAGAGTAGGCTGTTGCGGACGGAAATCCCTGCCGTAGTATCACAGTGTCTTCAGAGTTCAGACTCCACCTATGAGACATGAAGTTTGCACAGCTACTGGTACACCCCATGTACAACTGGGACATAGCTCTTGTCCCTGCTGCTACAGTACGACGAAGTACAAGACGAGTCTGCCGCTTGAAGCGGCCCTCAAGGGCGTGCATCTTTTGTTCGTGTGTCTTCGACGACTCCACGCGAAACCCCTTACCTTGTACTGCAATCGCTCCGGCTCTACCTCCGCCTCACTGTCTTCCTTGGCATCCTCCTGTATTCTACCGTCCTCTTGTTCGTCCCCCATGACACCGGGTGTAGAATGATACCGCTCACGGTCGTGGGTGTCGGTGTATGTGAAAAGATCCAGGACGGCAGGTGGATCCATACACACGCCTCCTTGTGGAAATGGGCTCACTGCCCCTGGAATCCCCCCCCCCCTCCGCTGCCGTCATAGCCGTGAACCCCCCTAGTCGGGGAGTGTGCACCGCACGGCAGCACGACGAGACCATCAGCTGAGAAAGCGGGAAAGACTTGGAAGGGAAGGGAAGGGGAGCAAGGGGACCGGGGAGAGATGGCGCCCTCGACTGACAGAGAGGTGGACCTGCTTCTCTCGAAGCTGCGAAAGATTCAGGTATGTGAGAAACGCGCCTGGCTACAGAACGCAAACAGCAGAGGAAGGGGAGAGAACGTTAGTTGCCCTCGTTTACCCGTTCTCTCCTCCGAGTAACACACACGTCCTGGGCATCGGCTAGCCAGGGTGAACCTTTTCTTGAGGTCGTTCTTTCGAGAACGGAGAAGCTCAAGCGTGCCTTGTTCGGGACGGGGGTGAAAACCTTCTCTCTCCCTGTTGCACAATCAGTCAATCATCACATTAGAAGACCCGTTTTTTTTTTATTGCCGCACCATCCGGTCTCCGATCGATCACATATACGACCAGATGCAAGATATGTAGACAGTAGACACACGAAAACCGCTACAGCAGTAGCACTGATGCACCCTGCGGCTTAGAAGACAGATCGACTCGAAACGATTCCGGGGGTGTGCCCCCTTACCACGAACGTGGGGGAGAGATGCCGTCGATTTCAGTCAGTTGTTTCCCACCAAATTCGTCTCTTCGGCCTCCGATGTACTGGTGTATGTTGATCCCCCAGGAAAAAGTCTTCTCTTTTGTTTGCCCCTATTTTTTTTTTTTTTGTTCTTCACTTCAAATCAGCGCTCACAGCACTATTATAGTGCCGTTTATTCCAACCCGTGGTCACACAGAAGAGCCTCTCTCTACCCTCCCCTCCTGCGGTACTTCGCCTTCAATTTCTAATGCGAGAAGAGTTCAGCACTCTCTTCCCTCTGTGTACACACGAACTAGCGCTATCCACTTGGCCAGGAGCGGAAGCGAGAGAAAAACTCACTTTGCAAGAAAAGCTCGCCTACGCCGGGATTCGAACCACTGACCTGACCTCTAGAATGTTACGAGGCTACTAACTAGACCACCGGGGCGACCGGCAATATTGCCCCTATGTATAACCCCCGCTCCTCTCACGAAAACGACAAGAAAGTTCCGCGCACGCCCGCAGACACACCCCTTCCTACAGAGCGCGCAATAGCAGCAGGGCGCAGCTCTCAGCTCAATCAAGCACGCGTGTTGTGGCTCAGGCGATCGATCAACCGCAACAACAAGCACACAGCAGTAATTAGAAGTACATATGCATGCACGCCCTCTTGCCAAGCCACCGTTAAATGCCCGGATAGTGGATAGCGCTAGTTCGTGTGTACACAGAGGGAAGAGAGTGCTGAACTCTTCTCGCATTAAAAATCGAAGGCAAAGCACCGCAGGAGGGGAGGGTAGAGAGGGGCTCTTCTGTGTGACCACGGGTTGGAGTAGACGGCACTAGTGCTGTGAGCGCTGATATGAAGTGAAGACAAAAAAAAAAAAAAATGCCCGGATATTGTAGCGATCGCGGTCCTACGACGGCCGTTCTGCGGTGCTCTTGCCGGGTTAGATGTCTCGACGCATGTTTGCTTTCCTCAACCGCGCCCGTTCACGGCTTGCCCGCCCCCCTCCGCGCCTGTGCGGCGGGCAGGCAGTCTCTGCGCGTTGAACAATCATGCCTGTCTGTATGCCTTCTCCTCGGCAGTGCTCGCCGCCCTTGTTCAACATTGAGTTGTAGAGGTTTGAGACACATTTATTTCCGTTGAGCAGCCAGGTTTTGTACGTAAGTGTTGCTTTCTGTTTTCCGTACGAGCTTCGTTGCTGTCTTGGGAACCGTTCGTTGTGATGCCTGCCCTCCGGTAGTATCCCATGCCTCTTCTTCCGTACCCTTCTTGGAGTTCCCGTCCGTTGAGTGCAAGCACGCATCAAAATCAGGTGCAGCTTGTCACGTGCAGGCCCTATCATAGAGGAGGTTCTTCGCCAGGCGAAAAATAGGATTACTGCAACAGCAGATTTTTAGAACGTAGTATGTGTGCAATGTATCATACTATATACTTCGAAATACATATTGCATTGTAGTAATCTCACAGAAAGACCACCCGTTCGAGATACCACGGTCGAAAGGGATGTGTTCAAGCCTTTACAGCAGTGAGGCCCATGTTTATGGTTTCCAAATCTTCATCTTCCTTTCTTTGGAAAATGATGACTTTTTCGACCTTTTGGGCAGTCCGCCTCCCGAACGAATGCGAATCAGCTGTTCGACCTTTGAGAATAGTCACAGCTTTGCCTGAGATATCTACAGATCGCCTAAATGTTTCGCCAGGGCCCACGTTTGATTTTTGCAAGATGCGCAATTTTCACGCAAGATTTTTCCAACACCAGCTTTTGGACAGATCTTGGCCCAAGATTTGCTCCGAGGTGGTCTTTCGGCCGAATGGTGCACATCTTGCTCTGCTGGAAAAAAATCAAACGTTGTTGCTGTTGTTGTTTTCTTCACATTAAACTCGTGTCAGTTGCTAATCCCAAAATCTAGCAAAGACTCGGCCCGTGGTCACAAAAATGCTAAAGCCATCCGAAGATCTAAAGAACACGCACACTATTAGCAAGAAAAGGGGTACACAAGCCCGACGAGGTACACCTACAATCAATCCCTGCAGCACGTTTGCGTGCTCACAACTGAACTACACGCCCACACACTACAATTCGACTACAGCAGGCGGCATCACCCCCCTTGTCCCCCACTTCGCACTTCACCAAAATGAATGTTTGTCGATTACAGCGTCTGCTGTCTGAAGTGCTGTCTGTACAAAAATAACACCATGGTGCATCGTGCACAACAAGCTCGGGGCATGCAGCTGCTGTCTGAAGTGCTGTCAGAATGGGCCCGTGGACATACAATGAAGAAGAACAACCAATCAAAGCCATCATTGCAATTGACAATCGCCCGAATCTATCCAGATCATCTGTGTTAGACACAGCAGTGTAAATATCGACACTGACTAGGAATCGTTCCACATTGAAGGGGTCTTCCACTATGCAGGTACACAATTAAGGCACCCGGGGTATCCGCACCATCTCTGCCGCGTCTCTCTACAAAACCAGTGACGTCATTACACACACCTAACACCTACATTCAGGAAAAAAAAACGGAAAATAATTGACAACACAAGAGATGTTTATCCGTGCGACACGGTTCGATGCCGTCCGCATGCTCCGGTTCCGCTGCTGCTGCTCCGGTGCCGCTGCTCCGGTGCCGCTTCTCCGGTGTCGCTGTGGCCAGTCCTAGCACGACCAAACTCGACCCGCCCCGCTTCGTACTCGCTCTCGTTGCTGTCCTTCCCAGTCGGTTCCTCGCTTTCTCCCTCGTTGCACTTAGGGTTCTTGGTCTGAAAATTCTCGCGCCTAAGGGTCAACCAGCCCACTCAGCTCGTCACCACCTGTTCCCTCCTCCCCTTTGATGGCGAAGCCAGGTTACTGAGACAGTACACAACTCCCTCTAGCAAGCATAGGGCCGTGTACATAGTGCCCGTCCACCTTTCTGGTGGCGTCTGCCTCCGCGCACAAAGATGAGATGGGCATTGCTGCCTGCACCGACGGCCTCGAGGCCCGCGCATCTGCACCTTTCTTTGTACCTGACGCACCAGTGCCGACCCAACTCCACCACTACGCACGCCTCGCGGCGGGTGCGCCGTAGCAAGAAGGTATCGGTCCCTTGAGGGTGAGTCTAGCCCTGCTCGCTAGAAAGACCCCCCCCCTCGCTTTGGGTCATGCCTAAGCAAAACCTTGCCGAGGCAGCGAGGGGAAGAAGGACTATCGTGGACCCTGACGAAACAAATAGGCGGCCTGTATACATCTCAGGCAAAGCTGTGACTATTCTCAACTGCTGATTCGCATTCGTTCGGGAGGCAGACTGCCCAAAAGGTCGAAAAAGTCAGCATTTGGCCAAAGAAAGGAAAATAAAGATTTGGACACCATAAACATGGGTCTCTGAGTAGAAAGAAAACCGGCTGGATACGGGTTTTTTGTTCCAAGTCACGAAAGAGATGGCAGACAAAGAATTTCGATGTTGACTTTTGTACAGTTTTTAAAACAAACGCAAGAGCACCAGAAAATGCACAAGAGGCACACAAGACCAGAAGACATCGCGAAAAACAGAAATCGTTGATTCTCGCACAGGGCGGCGGTAGAGGTAGCTCTAAACAAATATTAACATTTCACGCGTCTACCTCACGCGTCCTTTGAAATGAACTAGTCATTTTCAAATCAAAAGAGCCAAAACGGCAGTCGCTCAAACAGGATCGGTTTTTGAACACTATGTAGGTTCTCTTCATGAAATTTCTGATATCACTAGAGGACACCCTACTTCTAGCAGTGGGGTGTGAGTCTTAGCGTGCTCAAATCTGCTTCTTGGGGGATACTACAGCAGTCTCCGCAAATCTCCGCAATTTGACCGACACCGTATGTCTTGTAGTGCTTGTGGTCGCAGCCACTGACCCTAATCTCCGGAACTGCGGGTTGACTTAGCTGATTAGCTACTGCTGACGACCCTCCGTTCAGGAGTTTAGGTCCATGGCGGTGAGCATGGCTGTGAAACGTGTGTGGTTCCGGCAAGTTCTAGCGCAGATATCGGGCTGTTTTCAGAGGCTGCTGCGACCTTCAGTATTTCAGCTCCAGTAGCAAACCTGCACGTGCCAGCGTGCCAGCACATAGGACGCCTCTTCATGGTATCCTCCACATAGAACCTAAACGGCGGGAAAGTTGCTTTCCTTTTTTATATTTGATTAGTATTTAATAGAGCCATCTCAGAACAGTTTTAATCCCGTTAATCTTGTCTTCACGTTCTCTAAGTTCCGGGCTTGCTCTAAACCGTCTGATACCGTACCGGTCCAGCGGACTTCCGTGGTCAAGGGCCAACTGCCCGAAAAGTGGTGATCTATCTACAAGCTTCTATCAACAACGGATATAACAAATGGACGCGGAAAACCCCCAAAAACGGATATAACAAATGGACGCGGAAAACCCCCAAACCCGATACGACTACAATACTGCTGTCTAGCAAAGCAAAGCAGGAAAAGAAGGGTACAGCGAATATTGGCCCACCTCGGCATTAGCGTCGCAGAGCTAATAGTGTCCGCATGGAGCTTTGAAGATTTGTACGTGAATACACAACGCAACAAAGTTGGTGGCGGGCCAACGGGACGTGGGGGACTGAAGCCGGGGTGTGGAGCTAGTGCTGCTGTGATAAAACTCCCTGGCAGCTCTTGACACGGAGTCGTGCACCGTAGTAGCATAGTCGTCCGTGTTCGTTCTATGTGGGAACATCCATGGGAATATGAAATGCTAGGAACTCGATTAGCCAACTGCACGCGTGATTGGGATGGGTTTGAAGACAGAGGACGCTAAACACGTGCCATGGCCGAAAAGCATGCCGCTGGGTGGTGGGAGCATCTCCAACGGAGAGGGAGGGCAACGGTATATCTCCTCTTGTATGGTCTCAACCCCCTATTTAGCTACCGCCGTTGGTGACACAAGACGACAAGGAGCGTCATGGCCGGTTCGATTTTTTGAACCAATCTCCCAGTCATGGGAAGATTGTCGAGGAAACCGTCTCCCGTAGACGATCGGGGCGACTGACTCCCCCGGAAAGTGCTAGTTACTTGCATGATTTAGATGCACGGTCGGCTGCGCGTTGCTGTGCCCACCCGGAGGTCAGCAGCAGTAAGTGTGGCTCGCAAGCATTCTGAAGTAGTCAGTAGTGTTGGGTGGAATTTCTCGAAATTTGCAAGCGCTGCAGCAGGGGTTTCATTCGCCCTCGAGGGCTTGGTTTCCCGGGGTATGGGGATGCCGGCCTGAAAACCTTGTTGATGAGGATGCATACAGGCGGTGCGCGGACAATATTCTATGCTCTAGAGGGTGCGCTACAGAGTAGCATCCGTGGGAGATCGAAAACCCGGATTCACAAGTTGGACATCAAAACAGAAACGATGTTTAGGAGAGCTATACACTGCTGCTGTAGCCCCGCGCGCGCGAGCACAGGGTTAGAACACGATGTCGTTGTGGTGTGTTGACTCCAAAGCAGCGGCAGCAGCCGTGGACTGACAGAACCACCCTCAAAACTCATCCTCACCTTATCTGGCGGTGGGTTTGGTCGTCTCTGCCTATTGGCCTCTTTTAAGACGGCGGTTAGGATGGGAAAGTGTCCGAAGCGCGCTCTACGCCATGTGAGCGCTCAGCACGGCTGGAGCGCATGGGATAGGTACTCCCGTGACACACATGGTACTTTTTGTCGTGCTTATACACTCTTAGTGATGGATGCTGGTTGTGGCGTAGCCTCTCATCTGTTTCTCAACGCTTTTTTTTGTCATTTGCTCTAACTTTTCGCTGCCGTGGTGTGGTTTGTGCGGGCTGTTTGTTGTTTATTTTGCCCCCCCCCCCCATTCACCCTCAGGCTGCAGTGGGAGGGTCAGACGAGGAGCGCGCGCTACGAAGGAAGAAGAGGAAGTCAAAGGAGGATGACCGCTTCAATGCCGTGAAGTCGGCCATAATCAAGAGGCTAGGTGATACCTGCGATGTGAGTCTACAGCATAAGGTTGTTAGCATACAGCAGCAGCAGCAGCAGGGATGTCCTGCCTTGCTCGTGTATCTGCTCGTTATTGTGCGCTGTTTGTACGCTTTGCGAACGGCGTGTGTGTGTAGTGCGCCACGGTGCGGGATTTTTTCTGTCTGCTCCGGCAGAGCACGAAACGACCAAGCATGGAGTGTCGCCACCAAGAGCCAGACGCTCGAGCATGGCCGAGAATGGTGCGCCCCCCGGTGTCGTCGCAAAAAATCGCAACACATGCCACTGTACCTAACTGAGGGTGTTGTTGTAGGATTTTGGCATATTGTGGAGAAGCTAGGGGATCGCTACATGCGACACTTGCAGAGGCGGACACGAGAACAAGAGAAGAGCCGAGTGCTCTTGCCCGGCCTGGCTAGATTTATCCTATGCCAAATTATTTTCATGTCGATCACAGCGGTTCGACTGTTGCCCTTTTCGATCTCTTCACCCTCGCGATAAGCAGTCGTTCCCTTGGAATCAATCTATTCGTCGCATCTTTTGCTCCCTCCCCCACCTGAAGAACAGCAGCCCCTTACTTGGTTAAGGGTGTACAATTGTATTATGGTTAGCACGCACTATTTTCATACATATCTGGATGCAATTTGCTCCGTCGTTTGGTATGTTGATTGGTTGAGGTGGTGGGTTCTGATTCGTGGTCGTCGCCTCCGCACGCCGCGTATACCCCCTCGCCGCGTGTACACAGTTGCTGGCGAAGGAGCCGGCTAGCAAGGACCCTACGGCGGTCATCCAGAAGAAGAACGCCGTCCAGTCCAACCTGCGGGCGTTGGAGGAGAACTGGAAACAGCTGGACTCGGCGTACCAGGCGGAGAAGAGCAAACGGAGGGTAAGTTTCCCCTCCACCTCCGCACTCCCGACGGGAATCCCCCCTCGCTGTTGTTTTCTCAGATACGTTGTCAAGAGGTACAAGGGAGAGGGGCAATAGGCGCAACCTAGTATGTTTTTTTACAGAAGGGCGCGAGCCTTGCCAGACGCCAAGCGAAGAATTCTTGTACAAGACCGATCGCAGCTACCTGTTTGAAGGCGGGTTCATCGACAGCATAAACGAAGGATTGTCGCACAAGAGCCAGCGCTCTGTTGGTGGGGTCAATCGCCACAAGACGATAGGCAGGACCAAGGAATCCACGCTTTCAAGACACCGTCCGTGTTGAAGGAAGAACGTGCGGGGAGTGCAAGAGCGTGCGTGTGTCAGCCTTTTAGCAGCGCCATGCCGAGAGAACAGAACCGCCGACTATGGTTGACGCGGTGTTGTTCGACGACGGCCATGGTCTCCCCTCTCTCTCTTCGGCGCTAGTGCTACCCTTGCTTGGACGCCCCTCTTGTTTCCTTGTTTTTCAACGTGTTTCGTACAATACACCAGGTATATACCTTCCCATCCTAGCTCGACACACGCCCCGAAGGCTGCCCACTCTCGTCACGGTGCAATTGCCCCCCTCCCGGCCCCTATCTCTTCCAGCCAGCCAAACAACCACCATCGCACCACCCTAGTTAGTCAAACTACCGCCCTAGGATAGGTGGAAGGAAAATCATCGTGAGTTACGACGTTTCTTTGGACGGTCACTCCCCCCCCCCCCTCTCTCTCACGGCCGTGCCCCTCGACCCGCCCTCTCCCGTCCCCCCTCTTTATCGGATCCCCGCACCCCCTCTCACCACCCGGCCCTGCCTCCTCTTGACCTATCCCTGGTTCCCCTCACCAATCAACGTGCACGATGAATCGTTACTGGATGTGA
>FN649728.1:2704703-2733000 GCA_000310025.1 Ectocarpus siliculosus | reverse complement strand
CCCCCCCCCCCCCCCCCCCACTAACAACGTTCACGCACATACTCTAGGGTCCAAAGTACGAACTCGTCAACCATCGTGTTATACTCTTCCGATGGCGGCGGTCGGGGTCTGTCCCACCTCTGCCACGATAGCTGCGGCCGTTGCTTCCACGCCGCTCTCCGCCTCTTGGAGGACTATCTCTCTGTAGCGACCGGCGGACTTCTTCATGCCCTCAGAGAGCGCCAGCCGGACCGCGTTGTCCATCGCGCCCGCCTCTATGGGGGCGACGGTGGTGGTGGTGGTTGTCGTCGTAATACCCCCCACCGCGTGTCCCGCAGAACGATCCAAAGAAAGTTCTCGGGTCGTCGGCTGCTTTTGTGGTGGTCGCGTCCCTGGGACTCTCACGCCTACGCCCATGTACTCGACCTAAGAGGTAGGTTGCAGTTGTCGAAGGAATCAACAGCAGCACCCACAAGAACTCGGCGTTGATATGGCGGGAGTCATATTGTAAAAATTGGAAGACGCAAGCGCACCCATGATTCTCGATTCAGAATCCCCCCCCCCCCGAAAATATTGCGCGTACAATAACCTGTGGATTGTGGGTGCTGGAAGCCCACAAGGGGATTCCGCACCCAGAGCCTTGGGCAAAGCACGGCGTTCGAGTAGTGACGCCCTGTATCTGTAGGCTTTGAGGCTTTTTCGTGTACAGGCGAGGGGGGAAGACTGCGGATTGCGCCGTAGCTCAGCGGGGCCAGCCGTGACGGTCGCGCATAGTCGTCGCCGTGACGGTCGCGCATAGTCGTCGCCGTGACGGCCGCGCATAGTCGTCGCCCGCAGACAAGAACAAAAACTGGTTCATCATACGTAGATACATGAAGCAGACGAATTTGAGGTACCATCGTACAGATCAGGCACTCCTCTGACCCTCGAAGCTTTTCTGTAAGCTGACTTGTCTCCCGTTGCATGGTAGGCGTTTTCTCAAAGTAACGCAAACGAACGTGTCCACACTGACGCAGGAGCAACACACAGATGCGCCAGAGCAATCGGAAGGATGTGCGGGCGCGACCGATCATGCATACACCAACTGCAACCTATCACCGGAGATACGCACACGTTTGTCTCGCTAACCCTGGCCACTCCTGTGTTGACGACAATGATCATTTTTCAGCGACCGAGTCTTGCGGCCAACTGCCCCAAGACGCCCACTGAGGGCCTACCGACTGCCCCCGACTCTCCAAGGTTTCCTGTGAGGGAGCGGAGCAAGCGATGTTCTTTGGGGTACTTAGGACTTGTGTGGCTTCACTAGCGGCGAGCACAGCCAACCGTGGGGCCCAAACCACGTCATGCGCTTTTGAGAAGACGAAATCGCCGTAAGGAATCCGAACAGCATCAAGACGCCGCTTGCTCCGCCCCCTCACCGGTTTTTGTTCATTTTTGGAATGCCCGGGAAAATCCTGAGCATGCACAACTGGCATAGCAATGACCTTTTCTCTTTGCGACCCCACGTTCCGTGCTCTGTCGTGTGACGCTTTGACTGCCATCCCGTGACATCTCTGTTGGCACCGTCTTGCTTTCGACGGTCCGGGTCTCGTGATCGTTTTTTGCACAAGGCAAACCAACCACGGTGCGGGATCTACGTTGGGAGTTTTTGCGAGTTCTGCTGTAAAACGGGGCAATTGAACAGTCGTTGAACCACTCCTTTCGGGAGTTTGTGTGGGTCTCGCTCAAACAGGGACCAACTGAAAAGTATATGACCTGTTTGCATGGCACCACAAGGTGCGTTCTGTGCCGCGCCTGACTCACCTGATCGGCGAAGAAGAACTGGTCCCACGCCAGCGGGATGACCACTTGGACGGCACCAGCGCTGAACCGTTTCAAGTTGCGTTGTTTCCGACAATGAAGACCATGGCAGCATGTTGATGGTGATCATCGCGGCGATGAGGTGGACGGTTAAGGTTGATTGATTCGCAAAATCAAATGGCGGCGCTGGATTAGATACGACTCGGGTGGTTGCAGCATGACGATGGTGGTGGTCGCCGGGTGACGATTATCGCGGAATAATGACCGTAAATGTTACACATGATGAACGGTTCCGTGAACGGGATGGCGATGATGATTGCGAGATATTTTGCACGCAGCATGTGACGATGAGGAGGAAAAGACGGGGGGGGGGCGGACGAAAAAAGAAAAGAGAAGACGGACAAACGGGGGAAAGCAACACGTTTGTGTGTGTGGCAAAAGGAAACAACGTGAAGCGTCACACGCGCGAGAGAGATTTTTTGAGAATCTCAACCTTTCATGAAAAGAGGAGCAGGGCGCCACCGCACCGCATGATATTGTTGCAGTTTCAAAACACTGTGACTTCCCCCGCGATTGCCCCATGAACATACAACTCGATTTTCGACGCACTACAGACCGCTGTCGTTTCGTAGAACCTTGTGTTTGCACGTCAACAAAAAAGCAAGACAGACAGCCCCCGCCACCCGGCCGCTCAGCCCGCGCAGGGGGACGACACGACAACATAAACCGCATGCACGTGATAGAGAGAACCACCTCAGACAGGCCCCACATGCACGTAATAGAGATATCACCTCAGACAGGCCCCACATGCACGTAATAGAGATAATCACCTCAGGCAGGCCCCTGTGGTCCCGCTGCCTCCATGATGCACGACTCCTCGACACCGCGGCAGCAGCCACGTGTGCGGCACGAACGACAGCTCCCCCGCGAGGTCAAGGAGATACGGTTCCGCCGCCACGGCCGCCGCCGCCACCGCCGCCGCCGTCTCCGTCTCTGCATTCTCCAACACTTCTCCCATGATGAAGGACAGAAAATATCATTTTCATATGGTGAAAAACAACGCGCGGAGCGTTGCGGGGAAGGCAAAGAAACAAGACTGTGGGGAAGATTCAGCTGCCGCTACCTGCTAGCAGGTGGATGCGAAAAAAATCAGTGGCAAGGCGAAAACGACTCAAAGGAGGGGACCAACCGTTCCAGAGGGAAACGAGTTGGCTACCTTCTAGCATTCATCTCGGAGACGAGTGATGTATCTCCGAAACAAATGTCGCCGACTAAACTTATTCAAGTCGACGAAGAGATTCCAACTTTGGCAGAGGACAAAGAACGTGGAAATTCGAAGGACGCATTACTCCAAAGAGGTATGTAGGGCTGCGTAAGGTCGTCTTCGGCTGTTGGAAAGACAGAATCCCACTGCTGTTGGGTGTGGTATGCACTCTGAGCTCAATTTATCTTTGGACAGTGATGTGCATATCCAAGACCGATATGATGGATACACTGCCAACCTTTCGAGCAGGAGAGCGAGTCGACACGTTTTTTTCTCCTTCGGGAAATACTGCTTTTCGTCCGACCTCGAAGTGTGTGCTCTTCCGCCCTGTTCTCCCCGTCCATGAGCATACGCACACGCACAGACAGGTTGAGGATAGCATAGTATCGGGACTGGGTTCAAAACCGTAAACGGGAGCAGTGAGTAAGTACCTCGAACCGTACCCCCCGCCCCCCCGCCCCCCTTAATCCCCCTGTTGCGCGTGCCGCTCGCATCGTTCTCTCTCACCGCCACAACCCCCTCCCTGGTCTCTGCGGCAAGTGGTTCCCTCCGCAATATCGCCGCCTCCCGCCGCTGCTGCTACCATTTCCTTGTGCTGTTCTCGAGTAGAACCGTTGCCGGGCGGTGCTGAGGGTGCCAGCCTATCCCCTTTGGCAGCAGCGCCCACGGCGGCGGAGGTGGCGGCGACGGGCTGGCAAGCATTGCCACCGTCGTCTTTGAGCTGGGCGGGAGCTTGCGGCGTGGGGAGAAGGATGACGGCCGCGCCCGCTCTTTGAAGGCTCGAGGCGGCCGTTGCCACTATCCTGGAAGGGTCCTACGGCGGCAGTAGCAAACGATAAGGGCAATCACGACGGCATGGAAGAGGGCGCAGGTAGGTTGGCGACAGGAAGCACCGCGGAGGGACGGGCGGACGGGCAAAAGGAAGGGGGAGCAGTACACCCCAGCAGGGGGAACGGGGAGTCTGTCGGAGTCTCTCAACTGGAGCAGGGGGGACAGGTAGAGGCTGTCGGAAGCATCTCAATTGGAGCAGGGGGAAAGGCGGAGGCTGTTGGAAGCATCTCAACACAGCAATGAAATACCACAGAAAAAAAAACACACACACACACGAACACACGAACCCCAGCAGCCCCGGCCCCCCCAGGGTCCTTCTCCGCGGCACCTCCTTCGAGGGCGACTGTACATTCGATAGCGGACGCGATTGCTTGCCGGTCGCGAAATGGTTTGCGGGTATGCGGGGCTGTTGGGCATAGGGTGGGGTGTGGGGGGACAACTCGTGTGGCAAAAACGTATTTCACGTGCGTCGAGAACAACTGCTGACGCCGCCAATGGCACAGAAGCTCGAGCGCACGCGGGAAAACAATGACACACGCAGCGATAGACATCGCGTGTGAAGTCGCAAGGAAGAATCGCGTTCAAGAAATCCATCGCACACCCAAATGTCACACCGACGAAGAAAACGAGTGCAAAAGTATATAAAGGGCGGACTGGACACGACCAGACTCGATGCACGGCAGGCACCTGAACGAGACCGAGAGCGGGCATTGATCCCAGGCCAACGACGAAGACGGGCTTGTTGTCCGCCTCGCACCTCGCGAGGAATCGCATCAGTCGGTCCGGGGGTCGGTAGCGCGGTGAGAGTCTCGGGAAGGACCAGAAGCCGCACACGTCCGCCTGCATCGCAAATATGTGTAATAACACAACGTGCAGAGAGAGGAGCAGAGCGAAAGACGAGAGAGGCGACAGAGAGCGAAACGAACGAACACGATGTGTATTGTTTACACAGCGAAGAGGAAAATCTCGGCGGCATGGAACCAGAGCTCGCGCTTGCCCGGCATTCTGCTCGTGCAAGAACCGGAGCAAATAAGACAGGGGCAGAGAGTGAACGGCTTGCGTGTATACATGTGCAGACCGTTGTTGGCTGAACGAGTGAGGTATTCGCACGCGCACCACGCGCGCGCCACGCTCTGCAGCCCGAAATACACGAGTGTATTTGCCCTTCTCATCCACGCGACCGTGAGAAACACTGCTGTTGTTTGTTGGGCGGCATGCTGTCTGTCATGGCTACAAACGAGAAGGGTCGCAGTAGTCGCGAACAGGTCAAGGGCAGGAGGAGCAAGTACTCACAACACTTTTGTAAATGTAGACAATTTTCTAGCAGCACGCTTGGCATGTACGGAGCATCTCCATCCCGCTCACCCGTGCAGGCCCAGTACCCCGGCCTCGGCAGCACCGCTGGACTAACCCCGAACCAGGATCGGCGGTGCCCTGGGAAGACTGCTGCCACTGCCACATTTAGCAGGCAACGGCAGGGTAAGCACCGCACACACATCCCGCGACGTACCAAGCGGCATGGTACACCAGCGCGCGCGCACACAGATGTGGGGGGGGGGGGGGGGAGGCGACGTCCCGGTCAAACAATCGCCAGTATCGCGGGTGACGAAAAAAACAAATCCACGGAAATGTTCCGCCATCCAAAGGCGTATCGAGCCCGTTGTTGCTGTTGTCATCAATATCTCTTCTCTTCTAACAGACTTGAAACTGCTGTTGGAATCGTTTCGTATGTCGGCGCGTGTCTCGGTGGGTGCTCTGTGATGATATGGATGTAGGGTTAAGGCCGTGGTAACCTGCCCGTTGGTAAATTGCTTTCGAGATTTTTTTTTCTTTTGGCAAATAATGGGGGGGGGGCACGATACACGGCGGCGGTGTGAGGCCACCCCCCCCCTTACGAAGCATCATCCATCGACCCTCACCCTGCATAATTGTAGTAAGACAGTTCCGGCCACTGCCTCCTTTCGAATGCCTTCTCTTGTTCTTGGTAAACAACGTGACCTCGTCAGTTCATGCACCAGATAAACAGCTCGGCCAAAACGACCAGCTGGGATATCAAGGCAGAGAAAGGAAAGGGCGGGTACATGGACGATCGCCAGCCGAGTCAAACGGACTGTTTCTCTTCATGGCACGCTTGACGGATATCTGGTATTCCACAGAATAAACCGTACCTATAACCTAGAATTTTCCGTACACCGACGCGCCCACGATCTTGGGTCTACGTAGCAATGTGTACGAACAGGACAGGTGGGTGGCGGCCATCGCAATATCACGAGCCAGGTGGGCGTGGGGGGGTTGGGCGCCCGCTCGTCAGTTCACTCACGTCGGCGAAGAAATGTCTGGCAGTCCTCGACCTTGCCGCCATCTTCGATATCGGGGCAGAAAGAGGGGCAGCATCCACAGCTCCAGGTCCGCCCTCGTGATCTTGGATTCGACCAACCACGTGAAAGCGAATGTGGAGTACAACAGCGGTAGTGGCGCCCGCCCGACAGAGGAGGGGCAGGTCATACAGGAGGGAGTTTACATACGAAAAGACAAAAGTGCGTAAGGCATGCTGTTGATCGAGACAGCAGTGGCGGTACTGGTGCACCAAGCTTATCACAATCACGTGGGGGGCAAGAGTCACAATATACCTCGTTGCCGTTGCTGGCATCGCCATCGCCATCTCCCACTCTGCTATTGATCCTCTCCAACAGAGCTCGAGGAAGAACACGACCGAGCGCCATCCCACCGCCGCTGTTATCGTTGTCGGGAAAAACACGGCAAGCACGGTAGATCGAAACGCAAACTAAGCACGGCGCGAGCAACGCCATGTACAGGGGGAAGATGCGGCTCTGAACACTCGTAGCTGTACCACAACAGTACAGCCTTGGTGCAGAACTGATTCGTGGCAGCTAGTTTCACATTACGGTGCAAGTGTAGGCTACGTAGGGATATGCCGTACTGTTATTTACCACACATCGCTTATGCCGATGGGCTGACAGCAGACAATTTACCGCCAGCAACGCATACACAGATAAGGCAGAAGCAGCAGCAGCTCAGACATCAACCGTAATACATACGCAGAGGTTTTATTCTAGTTTATGGCACAACCATATGACACATACCTCGGTGCCACGCCTGGTGATGCGCACACGCACGGGATGCCCAAAGCGTCGGCCAAATGGTACCCGAACGCAGAGTAAAGGTTGAAAACCAATAACTGCTCGAACCATATATGGCGAGAGCAGGGGGCGCGGGCGGGGGCGGAGGCGGGGCGGAACGGGCAGCGGGGAGCACATATTGTTTGTAAGGCAACCAAGTGATGTAAACTACATCGGTGTTACCGCTCTTGTGGACAGGTCAGGGATGCTGCTCCACTACTCTCATTTCGTGGGTGCAGTAAATAGTATACCGAAGTTGCACTGGAACACGAGTGCGGAGAACGTGGCCGTTGCAGTCAATGGCCCAAACCCAGAGCTTGGAGGCTGTGTTTCGTGTTCCACTTATGACATCCGTTTCGGTCATGCCACCGTTTCTCTGGCTCCAAGCGTCGTTGACGCTTCCTGGGGGATGGAGGGGGAGGGGGGTATCACCTCCCTTGCCGACGAAGAATCGGTCAGTCAGGGGAAGGACGAGTGCGCTGCCAATCAAACGGGGTAGTTGAAGGAGCCCTCGTCATCATCCTCCTCCTCTCTGCAACACGCGACAACAGCACGCTCTGTTTTCTGCCACACGCCGGGCAGCGGCTGCCGCCGCCGCTGCCGCCGCACCTTCGGTTTGAGGTCCTCCAAAACGCTCATGCACGCGTCCAGCTCTTCACGAATGGCGCCTTCTTCATCTCCCACGTCTGCTGCTGCTACTACAAGGTCTTCGTCTCTGGCAGTGCGCTGGCCTCTTGCAGCACCGTTCGCATTTACCCGTTGCTGCGCCTCTCTTCTTTCCCCTAATCGTCCCGCAGAGGCTGAGGCATCCTCAGCATCATCATTGTTCGAGACACCAAAGAGAACGGGCACGTCGACAGGATACAGCCTCGGCGGCGGCTGGCTCACGTCAAAGGTGCCCTCCATGAGACCTGGTTTCGGTTGATGCCGCGCGCCGGGGATTGGTCGTTTGGGCGGTGAGTTCTGGGTGTCTCCATCACCGAAACGTTTCGTGAAGTCTCGTGAGGCTGTCTACGCGGCCGAGTTATTTCCACCGAAGAGGATGCCAAAGCGGTATCCTTGACTGTTGACACCTTCAAAACAACCTGTGTTGTGTGAGCGTCCTTTCTGTAAAAAGGTGCTGACGCCAGGCCGACACCAGAATGCACCGGGAGTGCGCAAAATGCCCACCTTCCAGCAGGTCGCAGTGGCATCGATGAGTGACGACTCCTGCGGCGGCACTGCTTGCGTTTCTTCGTTTTCTTCGGCGTTTGAAATCCCGATCATCACCACTGTGAGCACAACGATAAGCGCGGTCCACCCTGTCAGCGTCCACCTGTGACTGCTGCAGTTCACCTTCATCTTCATGAACACCTTGTTCGTCTTGCCGCCGGGAGCGGCCCCAGTCTACTCCTAAGGATGCAAGCGATGATGCCAGGGCGCAGAGCGGCAAACAATCACCGATGGAACCAAGAGCGAGAAACACCACATCCACGTTGGAGTCGGCGGTATCTGCCTTCAGGAGGTCGAAGGCCTTGTCTCGCGTGGCCATGCTATGGGGAAAGCACACAGAAGCATGTAGCGGGATCAGCCGCAACAGCTGGCACGCTAGCTGGCAAGCACGCAGCACGCAGCACACAGCAACTGCAGAAATGCGGCGAGATTTCACACTGTTGGCCGTTGGCGTTGGTTCTCCGGGGGGCACGCCAACAGCAGCCCACCCATACACCCCCGTTGCCTCGCGAGGCTCCGTCGCAGACTCGCAGCGTCGTACCGTCTCCGTAGCGTTGTCGCTCATCTTGCGTGTGCAGTGTTGCCGCCTCCTTATTATAGCTGCTGGTGCGCTTCGAGTCAGAATTCCTCATCAAAGACGTGCTCTGTAATTGATCAAAGCTGTTGGTGCGCTCCTAAGCGGTATTGTTCATTGCGAAGGCGCTGGGAGGGAACAAGCAAAGTAGTGACTGTTGGGGGGGGTTGTGTGGATTTGTCCGACCTGGAACCAAGAGGCAACAGGGCGGCGCACGCAGGAACACCCAGCTGCCAAAGGAGGGAGTGAGAGACGGGAACTTCTCGGAAGACATGACGATTGTGAGTAGCAAGCCGTCGTGACGTGTGCCGTATATCCACGAGTTATGGAGGACCCCTCTGCGGCTATAGAGGTAGCGGTGAAAGCACGGAATAGTGTTGGTATGCACACCGCACACCTTCGTCATGTTGCTGACAAGATTCCACCTGATGACTGCCATAGCGTGTACCTTTGATACTTTAGTCTAAGCGGCCGATCGAATCCATCGCATCGACACGTGCAACTTTGTTGAGCACGGTGCCATCTTTAGTCGTCGAGCAGGAGGTCAGAGGCGTGGACTGCCTTGTACGAAACGAAGGCTCCCCGAGGGACCGTAGTGCGCACAGCAGTTGCAGCAGCAGTCCCGTGCGGCTCTCCCCAAGGAAGTTTACAGCAGTCTGCAGCAGCAGCAGCATTGCGTGGGACGACCGGTCAGGCAGCTTAGGCCAAGCGACACATTTCCTACAATAGAACGATCGGCAGTAGTGCGGTTCCAAGGTGTTCGATGTAACTTGCTCATTATTGTGGCAGAATCTACGCAACATCGAACAGCATCCATGTGGAAGAGGTTAAAATCGTCGAGCATAGTCTAACTGTAGTTCAGTACTACCGGCGGCTGCACGAGTAGTCGCCTGTCGCGCGTGCCGTACCACGCACGCCCTGCAATCCACCGACGTAAAGAGTGTACGGCAGCATCCCTGCGCAGAGCACAGACTAGGGGTCCCGAAAGGTGGGGTCTTTCTGCCCAACGACGTGTAAATATCCGCACCATGCGGGGAGTAAGTGTAAGGGTTCGTCGGAACCTTACCGTGGCACAAGCTGGCTATCTCCGCCACTCACGGCAAAGACTTTCCATGCATCCCCTTCTATGGTCGGACACAGTTTTCAGTGGTCTTATGCATGTTCTCTGAAAATAAAGCTACATCGGACAAACGTGGAAGACCGTGCACGAACCGCACTCCCGCTGCTGCTGTGGGACCTCCCGTTGCATGTAGCAGCAATTTGGTACAATGTTCTTACACGTCCTTTGCAACCCCAGTGGACTGACTACCTGTGTGTGGACCATATAGTAGCATTGACCGGCTGTGCCGGCCGTCGCGCAGGGGGGGGGTAGTAGCAGTGCCCACGGACCACATTCAAGATACGCATGCTTCAACGTCGATGTGGCATACACGCATAGTTGCCGGTGCAGGCAGGTAATCGGGATGTGCTTGCAAGCTACTTTGGGGCGGAAACGGCGACCTAGAACCCAGCGCACGCCAGCCAAGCCCGGACCTGTAGTTTGGGGCGGAATGAGGATGTGGAGAAGGAGCGGTCGCCCGTAGTGTAAGGTCCGGAAACCTGCAACTGTAACTTCTCTAAGAAAAATGGAATCAGCGCTTCCTTGCAGGCACGTGTCCACTCTACCTGTGGAAGAGGATGTAAGCCGGCTCCCATTACCACCATACTATTAAGTATGTAGCAGGCGATTGTGGTGTTGACGTATTACCCCCCCCTTCCGCCCCTGCTGTTTGTTGTTGCGTTGCTTTGGTCTTCTTTTTTATTTCAGCTTTACTCGTTGGTCGCGAGGGGTAAGACGGTGCTCGCGGAGTTCACCTTCACCACGGGCAACTTCCCGACGATCACGCGCGTCTTGCTTGGCAAGATTGCCCCGGAGGACGGGAAGATGTCGTACGTCTACGACCAGTGAGTTTCGCGCGCACTAGTGGGGCTAGTTGGTACTAGAGCAACGAAGATGGAGATTCTTTTTTGAGAGGTTGCCTCGGTTTGGTCTACACATATCTCTGTCTCCCTCCCTCCCTCTCCCTCCCTCCCTCTCCCTCTCTCCCCCTCCCTCTCTATCTCTGTCTCTCCCGTTGTTTCTCCCTCCCTCCCTCCCTCCCTCCCTCCCTCTCAGTTGCCGGTGCTTCCGTCGTGTTCATCCTGCAGTAATATAGCAGAGCGCAAGCATGTGGGTAACATGGCTTGCGCCGACGTTGGTCGCAAACCCGATCCTCTTTCGTCCGTCCAGGGTCGTCGCCGCCCTCCGTGTGTTCTCTTGACCTTCGCTTGCGGCTATTTTGGGATTGCCGTGCGTTGCACATTCGTTAGGCGTCCCATTGCGAGCTCGGCGACACATGGTGGTGTTGAAGCGTGATTGCGTGGCTTCATCTTCTAGCGAGCAAAGCACACCGAACACAGCATCTTGTTTTTCCGTCTCGGCCCGCCTTTGCGAAGAGCAGCTTCAACTCCACACCACAACCGGAGCTGAGCTCACCCGAAATATCGATCACGCTACCTCTTCTGCGCCACCTTCCTCGCGTTCACCTCGCTGTGGCTGGCGATATTGTCTGGAATATTCGCCTCCGCGATGATGCGGGCGTTTGTGTAGTGTAGGTTTGGTTTCTCCATCTTTTCTGTTTGTCGCCGCGAAGCGATAGTCCCACTAAGCTGGACGCGTGTCGTAGCGTATGACACGTGTCTAGCTTAGTGGGAGTACCGCTTCGCGGCAATAAGCAGAACAGGTGAAGGAACCAAACCTTCACTTCCAAAACGCCCGCATCATCGCGGAGGGCGACGCCCCGGATCGGAGAGACAGATGGTCAAATGCAGGTGGAAGCATGTGCCTGCGTCGAAGTCCCCTTGACTCACCTCCTGCATGGAGCAGCGCGCTGCTGCTGCTGCTGCTGCTGCTGCTGCTGCTGCTGCTGCTTGGCGTTGCATGACGATGGCGGCCTGTGGTCGCTTTTAGCAGCACCAAGATAATCACCACTTGTTCGGGAAAAATGAAACATGCTTGGCGATGCTGCTCGCGCTCTTGTTGCTCGTCCAACATTAAAAACGTGCGTGCGCCGTGTGCGTGCCCCCCCCCCCAAAGGTACGTCTTCCACTACCGAGTAGACGACGGGCTAACTTTCCTGTGCATGGCGGACGAGGACAGCCGCCGGCGGATACCCTTCGCCTTCCTGCAAGAAATCAAGAACCGGTTTCAGGCTACGTACGGGGATAGGTGCGTCACGTGAGATTATTTTTTTATTGCTTGTTTGTTTGTATGATGGTGGCAGGAAGGCGTTAAATGTTGACGGGTTGTTTACGAGTGTTGGGAGTCTTGCCGCAGCACCACCGTCTGTTCTCCGAGTGTTGTGGCCGCGTGGCTGTTCACCGTACACGTGCCATAGCGCTCCACATTTTCTTTGAGATCCCCCGCCCCTCCTCCTCCCCCAGACGCGTACTTTGGCGTTTATGTACAAGTATGGTGCAAGTAGGAACAACAGGTTGTTGCACGGCAGATTGGTCTACATCTACATATTTGGCTGCTGACGAAGTTGCCGGGGGGGGTTGCGGCAGGGCGCCTCCTTGGCGGGAAACCGATGGCCTTGCTATTTACTGCCGCAGTCAACCGCATGAAGGCCGCTCTGATGGATGGATACCCCCTTGGTTCTTCGACAGAGGGTGTTGGGTTTTAGCGCATGCCTCTACTGTTTTGATAAATTTTTTTCTGGTTGCTCCTGTTGCTGCTGCTGTTTCGACCGCGGGCGTTTTCTGCCAGTGCTGTGGGGAAGACGCGCAGCTACAGCATTGTTGCTTCCTCTAATCCTATCGTCGCCGTGATCGCTGTTGTGATTGGTCGGGTGTGTCTTGTGCAGAGGCGCAACGGCGGCAGCCTTCGCGATGAACGAGGATTTCTCCCGGACTTTGGAGAACCAGATGGACGTCTTCAACTCGCCGGATGGTGACCAGGTTAGTTGGAACGTTAGCATCACTTTGGTGTCACCGGGATAGGTAATATTGGCTGGGCGTTTTCTAGGACAAGATGCAATCGCGGCCGCGAGCTCATGCAAGGCTTGAGTGCTTGGGCAGCTTCGCCCGCATTGCTCTTTTTATCCAGCGCGCGCCAGCCGAGAAGTCACGCGAGCTAGTTCTGATGCCGGTTCGGGCTCTTGACGCCTTAAAGTGCCGCAGCAGGCCATGTAAACGACGTTGTTGTAACGGGAACAAATAGCTCTTTACCACGTGTTGGTATGAGACCGCGGCGGTAACACCTCCTCACGCGCGCACCTGTTCGTTCTACGCGCTGTTGGTTATCTGCCGCTGCTGTTTGCCGCTCCCACGGTGTAGGTCTTGGCGACGCAGCAGAAGCTGGACGAGGTAAAGGACGTGATGGTAGCGTCTGTGGAGCTGGTGTTGGAGAGGGGGGAGAGGTTGGAGCTGCTCGTGGACAAGACGGACAACTTGCAGCAGCAGGTGAGCTCATGGCACGAGAGCATCGCTCGGCAGCGACGACGACGACAACGCGACACGCATGCTTCTCGGTTCTCGCGTTCGTCATGGGCGTTAGCGAGAAATGTGGTACTATAACAGCAGCAAGTAGCGTGTTGTGTCTATTGCTGTGCATTGTTTGGTTTAGCCGCATGGTGTTCTTCACCCTTGCCTATTATAGTGTGTGGTGGATGTCTTCGGTGACAGCAACATCGCAGGGATGATTTCGGCGTTGTGGAATTTGTGGGGGGGTGTTGATGTGTCTATTTTAAGGCCGACGACTCTAGTTTGCGGCGGACAAGTGGAATGATGTCTTTCTCAGTGAACACCAGCATGCAGCCTTCTTCATCCGCCAGAAATTGAAGGTTTGGAATGGCGATAAGCTGGCCATTGGTTGCTGCTGCCTCTCCCCCCTACAGCATGTAGCCCTTTCTCATAATCGTTAAGGCGTTGAGGAACGGACCCGTCACGAGAAACGTTCTCGAACAGAAACACATGGTGTGGTCATGGGCGTGCAGGAGCTTGGTGATGCCTGTTTGATGAGGTTTGATGTGTGTGTGTGTGTGTGTGTGTTTCTTTGATTGGTATCGACGGCTGTAACCGCCTGACCAATGCAAAGACGTCGCTCTTGCATAGCGGGGTAAATAAAACGTGAACACACTTGTCTAGTCGAAGGGTTCTACCGACAGCGGGGGGGGGGGGGGGGAGTGGGCAGGAGTTGGGACAACACTGTCCTAGAAGTACTTTTGAAGCACGAGGAGAAGACTCCAATACCACCGAGCAGCATTGCATTGATTATGTGTGCGTTTGGAGTTAACACCGGCGCGCTAACCGGCCGAGCAACGAAAAGACGCCAGTCTTGCAGGTGGATAAAAAGAAGAACGCGAATACGCTTTCTGATCAAAAGGGTGTGTGCACGCTTTCTGATCAAAAGGGTGTGTGCGCGTGAGGTGTGTTTTTGTTTTTAGCATCGACCGCGCTAACCGGCTGACCAATGAAAAGACGTCAGTGTCGGCGGGCAAAATCAAGGTCCCTGGAAGGGGACCAAGATTCGAAAAATGCGCAATGCGCTAAATGCTCTCTACACATTATTTCACAGCTCCATACATCACAGCTCCACACAGTGTGTGTGTGTGTGTGTGTTTTCGTGCCATGTAGTCTAGGCGCCAATCTACACCTTAGGGTGTATGTTTTGATCCACCAGGCGGAGTCACGCAGGAGGCAGGCCAAGCAGAAGTTTCTTCTCGTATATTTCTAGTTCTCCGATTTTACGCTTGATCGTGAGTGTCGACTGGGTGATATTTTTAGCCCCGTTGGCACTGCTCTCGCTTACGCTACCCTGCCCACCAATGCAGGTGTGAGCCCCCCCCCCCAACCCGACCCCACCCACCCACAGTCTCCCTTCCGAGTATCACCGAAAACGAGCATCGTTTCTGAACCTTCTCGTTGTCTCTGACAGTGGGCACAAGGCCAACCGTTTTCCTCCACTGCTGTGCCTATCGTTTCGTATTCGGCGTTATCGTTTTCGTCGTACTGGTTGTCAGGCGTTTCGATTCGAAAACACGGCGAAACGGCTGAAGAACCACCTTTTCTGGAAGCGGGTTCGATTCTACTCCGCGGTGGCGTTGGGGGCGCTCCTACTCCTGTACGTCGTTACGGCCGTCGCTTGCGGACCGACGTACGCGAACTGCAAGAGCTCCTGATTTTTTTATTGTTTTTGTTATCGTTGTGGAAAATGACCTTAACCGACCGTGTCGTTGGTGATTAGCTTAACTTGACCGTATCGTTTTACTTTGTTTGGGGGGTCACGAGAGAGAGAGGGGAGACGGGTGTGGGGTAAAGGGTCACGTAATTATAGCCTTGTTCGGGTAGAAATCTATCTGCTTTTTAACTTCGGGGGGATATTGGCGGTTGTTGGGTAGTCAGAGACAGGAGATTGCCAGGGAGGTGGGGCAGCAGCAGCAGCAGCAGCAGCAGCAGCAGCAGCAGCAGCAGCAGCAGTGGGAGGTCGAGTTGCGAAAAAAGCAGGCTCTCTTTTTTTGGAACGTGTAGTTTACTGATGCTGGTACAGGGCGCAACGGCACTCGTACTTCGCTCACCGGTTCTTCCATGTTTGATCAGTCAGTGGGGGAAAACAACAGGGGATACAAGGGGCTTCAATGGGGGGTGCAGGTTCTAATATTTCGCGAAAAGTCGAACCACCAACTTGTTGACAACCGGTTTTCTCGGGCGTTGGCGCGTGCTGTAGCATTGTTTGCGTGCCTTCTGGGTCGGCTCGCTTCTACATAAGCGCTCCACTCACTCATGTCCCCGGCGCTGGGCTCATGTCTACCGGAATTCAACCACGAGATGGGTTCTACGGTTGGTGTGTCTCCCTTGTGTTTTTTGGCTTTTTTTTTTCAGTGGCCGTGGTCACGCATTTTTTTTGTTAAGCGTGGGTGGGATCGAGTGCCTCTCGATTTTGTCAGCACCTCAGTACTCCTGTACCGCTGCTGCTTGGTCGTGGCGACTATGCAAGGTGGTGGCAGTCTCCGTCCGGAAAGTCTTGTGTAGCTACTTCTGTCTCGTTGCGGATGTGAGTCTCTTCGAGGGGTTTGCGTAAGATCATTCAGTGGTGGGTGGACCTCTCTGCGCGGGGGAGTTGTGATTACATGATTTCCCCTGTAGTGGCGCAGGCGGAACAATGCAGGGGTGTGTTTTCGTGGGCCCCTTCGGCGATTTTGCGGCTGCATACGGTAGGCACGATTGTTCGCTCCAGATAAACTCCGTCCGCACCCACCTCGGGGCGATTGATGGCGGCGAGATCGACGGCGGGTCATGCGTGGCGTACGTTTCGGGAAGGGTGTTGGGGACTGATTCTTGCTTCTGCAATGAAACAAAAAAACTGCGATCAAGGTAGAGAACAGGTGTTTCTCCCGTGGCGGTAGTCGTAGTCATTGGGACGTGTTTGAACATTTTGTTTCATGCACAAGATATCGGTGAACATTGAGTGAAAACTGTGTGAAAATTGGACTTTCGGTGAACATTCCGTGAAACCTGTGTGAAAAATGAAATTTTGGGAAAGTTGCTCCGGGAATGAAATCGGAGGGGTTTATTTCATCGGCTGCACACCAAGAATAGTTGTACGCGACAATTTTCACGCCGGCGAGTGGTCAGCGGTTGGATACAGTTCAGAGAGCAAAGGCAAATCGCCGCTTACCAGTAGTTTTTTTTTGCGGGAGGGCCAGGGATGCTGAGATGGGCGTCCTTCCTGTGCGTACTCGTGTTTCGTTCGAATTCCGGTGTCCCTGATCGGCGGTGTGTCGTTCGCGAGCGTTGTCTGCTGGCAGTTTCTTCGTAGAGCGGTTTCGACGTAATGTGTGCTTTGGCGTGTTTTTTTATAGCTCACACGTGCGTGCGCGCGTACATCCATCTTGTTGGGTTTCGGCAGAATTATGGCTATCCCACCGAGGGTTTCCGCTTGTGTACATGGAGTCTTCTTTCACGTTGTCGGCGTTGTTGTATGTAGGCAGATGCACCGTCGCCCCATTGTTTGCTTGATGGCCAGGCAGACATAGAGGGCGAAAAACGAAACGTGTAATACCGAGAGTAGATATTTATGGAGATAGATGGAACAGGGGGAGAAACGTGAACTTTTTTGTGTTGCATGCTGAATTCCACCCTCAAGTTCGCGGGTCTTCCATAGATGCACTTTTTTTGCCTAAGTTCGTGTGCAAAAGTACGCCACCAACAACGTTGAGGGCCTTTGGTTGGTGATGAACGACCCACAGCCCACGCGAGGGTGTCACCGGAACGTCCCACGCCCCAGCTTTCTGGCTCAATTCTCAAGGAGGAGACTACGTCCTGAACGTACATACATTTGTAGTTTACGCACTTGGTGCGCTGGCCTCTACGATTGAGCGCAGGTTGGATTGCAAAATAAAATTGTTCTCTACGACAAAACAAAAGAGAACCACTAACGGTTCCTAAAGAGAAAAATGAACGTGCACCTGGAAAACTGTTCTACTAGCCGTAGTACATGGGTAGATAACGTACATAGTCTACAGCAGTAGTCTAGCCTTTCTTCTGCCTCGCCTTTCGACGCATACTTCATGGACACACAAGTACGAATCTGAGTGAAACCACCGCCACCGGAAACCACGGGTGGCGAAACCTGGCAAATTCACTCGGGTATGCCGATGCTGCAGTAGACTCGGGCATGTCATCATCCTACTAATATTACGAGTTTTCCACGGGTCACACCACACCGAATTCTTCAAAAAAAAAAACAAAGACTCTGTCAGGTAGTCGGTTGCTTTTCTTGTGTGCCGTCGAAACGGCACGATCATCGCAGTGATGGTCCCGTCCTACCCCGCCCTGCTCCCCGTGACCCAATTATGTGAACTTGCTGTAAGGCAATGTCGGTTTGCCACCAATCAACGGTGAGTGGGCCCGATGTTATGCCACGTGCGAGCTGCTGTTCTTGTACAGACTACAAGTACCCTTGGGGAAAAAAAGAACTTATTTTCTGTCTGTAACCGTCGAACTTTTTCTTTCATCGAGCCGTCGGCGAGCCCCGGAACTCCGCATCTCCGGAGCGGGCACACACTGGATCGTAGCACTACTATGTACACACGGGTACGTCTCGCACATGAACATATCTTGACTCTTCCAGACAGACCGGGAGAACAGCAGACGATCAGCAGCCATGGGAGACTTCGATGCCATCCCGCCCGAAGGATCGTCCAGCAACGCTAGCAACGGCAACGACGACCGCGACGACAACAACCATGGCGCCGGTGAAAGCTGCAAGTACTTCAACAAATAGGGCATGGAGTTAAAAGCATTGCAGTTTGATTTGGTCTGGACCGGATGGCGCGGCACTCGCACTTTCGGTGTATCAGAACGGCTTGAAGTCGAGCCTGTCGTGTCGGTGCTGACATTATTGCGAAAACTACGGTACCGTAAAATAATCTTGCTTGCATGGAACCCAACAAACCTGGCCGACAAAACTTGGGTGGCTGGCGCACAATGAGTCTACCACGCGCACGAGTATTGCCAAGACGTTTATGCCAGAACACACCACAATGATACAAACAATGCTCGAAGAGAGAAGAGAGAGACAAAAGGAGACAGAATGACAAACCTGCCGACGAAGACAGAGGCGACGAACGAGAAAACCATACATGTATCACCATTGGAACTGCTGTAGGTAATTTACCGTTGTATTATGTAGCACCGATAGATGAAATACAGTACCAGGACTGTACAATAATTCACGTAGTTCAACCCGGCTATCTATGCACACGTGTGTGTGTGGCCAACAAACAGGCGTGGTCGAGCCCGAGTCCGAAGCTACTGCGTTGAGCGACGTGCTCCAGATCGACGACGAAAACGGTGGCGGTGGGGAGTTCAACTTTGGCCACGACGGCAACTTCGGAACCGGACAAGACGACGGCGACGACGATGGCGGATTCCACGATGACGGAGATCGGTCACCGCCGGGAACGAACTCGAGCGGTCATCGAAGGTGGCAAATTCGTGCCGTCGGACAGGGCTCGACATCGCCTATGGAAACTCCGTCGACCGTTTGAGTCCTTGCTTGCTTTGTGTTGAACAGGGCTTGAACTACATATACTGGGGGCGATCCATCAGGCTGTAAACAAGTTCGTGCCTTCGAGCCCACCTCTTGTTCTAGTATGTCGCGTTCGGTCGTGATAGTCTCAATGTCATATATGCAGAAGCCGCGCGAGGGTTTGGACGTACGAGATCAAAGGAGCTATACATCTACAGCTTTCCTTTGAACCCGGCACCAATTGGAAGTCGGTTAGCCGACTCGTTGCATCGTCTGTGTTCCGTCCCGAAACATTACATTCCATCGTTGCGCGCGCGGCTTCTCTACATGCGGGTGTGTGGTTGTGTGTGAAGGTTTGGGCGTGTTGACACTCCACTGCGGGTGGAGCCGCCGCCGTCCTTCAACGCGCCTGCACGACCCGTGGATCAGACCCAGGACCAGCAAATCAAGGCGAGGCCCCACACTCACCACTCGACCGGTGTCTGTGTCATGCTGAGGACGTGAACATGAAGCACACTCATGACTCGAAATTGTTACATCATTCGCCGGACCAGTTACATTGCGCGTTTCTTCACACGGGGGCTGATGATCCCGCTTAAGCAAGCCCCTCTGATCGTGTGCATAGTTTTAGGAGCTGTGTTTTACCTGCGTTGCCATGTGAGCGCTTTTAAAAGCGCGAATAGTACTACCCCCATCTTGCCTGGGCGTGGTGGAGCCGCCCGTCAACGGTACTGTGATGCTTTGCATGCCTCAGCGGTTAGACCATCGACCACGGGTCCTCGAGAGGACGGAGCATTTACAGGGCCTGTCAACTGTAGGGCTCTCTTTGGCAGACCAACTGCCATATCATTCTTACCTCCTTGGTTTCCTTGCCCTGAAACAATCCGTTCTTCACCTCTCCGGTGCATTGTACTCGTTGATGCTACCCTATCTCCTCCGTAAAAAAACGTCACAGACTCTTTCTTGCTCATTCGATAAGAGGCGTGTTACTTCCATACTACAGAGGACAAGACATAACCAGTACACACACCCAATACAATTGTGTAAGAGCAAACAAAACTCTCCTGACGACCTCCCCCCCCGCACGACGAAAACCAATCCACGCGACAGGCGTCGGCCTTCTCGCCGGCGGCTTTCACGATGCGGAAGTACGAGATGCCGTCCTCGTCGCACGGCCTCCTCGGATCGAAAGACTCCGCCGGGGGGTGAGTGGAAGCACGGCCATCACACCGACCTCGTCTGATCCCCCCCCCCCCGCCTGCGAAAGTTGTTTAGGGCCGAGGTGAAGAGGTAGGGTTCTTCTGTAGAGGATAAGGATCCCCAATGGGCCGGGGGTGGGTAGTTTGTTGCTTGCTTCAGATATGAACGGTGGGTGGGAGGAGTCGGATGGCGGGGGCGGACGAAGGGTAAACTACGGTAAGAAAATGTGGGTATCGGAGTACTACTGTTGTTGGCAGGCAACATGGTGTGTTTCGATCTCAGCGATCTTGTACAACCTAGAATGATACGTGGCTGCGACTAACGATTTTTGCTCCTCCTCGTGCGTCGTTCCCTCTTCACGAAGACACTCTCGTACTACTCTCGAACCCCTTCTTCTTCTTGAGTAGAAGTTTCTTACTGATCCGCATGAACACCACCCTCCCCCCCCAAAAAAGAAAACTTCCCTCAGTTTCGATCACCAAGCCTATTTACTCTACAACAGAATAACATCTTCTTAATTCCCGTACAGGTCGAGCACTGCATCGCTCGTGGGAAGCCTCCGTCAGCGGCAGGAGCCAACAAAACGAGACCTCACGGAAAACCATGCCTCCTACCGAATAGCGGTAAGACACACACCATTGCTACTGCTCTGCCCCTGATTCTTCTATGTAGACACGTGCCGAACGGTGGTTGAGCTCGATGAAAAAGGTTATAACCCGAACATCGGGACCCAAACCTATTCTCGCTGCTTTAATAGTACTATGTAGTGCCCGTGGTAGATGCGCACTGCGCCGAGACCGATCACAACTTTCAAACGGGAGGTTAGTATTATCTTTCCTGCCGGCATTGAGGTGCGGCGATACGCAAAGGACCATATTTTCTGTTGAGCTGTTGTGGTTGGCTGGAGGCCCGTCAAGTCGTTATTCATGGTGTTTTTCAGTTGTTGCCATGCGAACCACGTTTCGCCGAGGCGTATTTCACACAGGAAAACACCTTCTTCCCCATCGACCATGATGGGCGTCGTCCGGCACAAAGCTTGTGAGCAAAAGGCTCGCAAAAACGTTTGCAACAGAAGCCATACGTGGTGCACAACAATGACAGCAGCGTTTCAAGAACGGCCGGCAACTATGTACTACTCGCCGTGGCACCGTCAGCCTCAACCCAACAACGTTTGATCGAAAAGCCGGAGAATAGCGCCACCACACTGCAGGCATCACCTCCCCTCCTCGCCAAACCGAGTCTCGCCGATTTTTACACCGATCGATCCGGAATCGAACCCAACTGCCAGATGAGCGACTACCATATGCTGGCGTTCTCCAGCCAGAGATCGGGGCGGCACGAGATGGAAGGGCTGGCCTACTACTCCGCCGGGGTGACTATGGACAGCATGGGGCAGTACCCGAAGGCGCTGGAGAACTACAAGAAGTTTCTCGCGGTCTGCAAGTGAGTCTTGTCGTGTAACCGACGCATCCAACCAGGCTGCCAACAACGACGACGACGACGACGACGACGACGACAACTACAGCCACAAGAAGAATAGAACATACTAGAATAGAGGCCCCCACAAAAACAGCACAAACTAACGACACCAACACCAGCCTCCCCACGCCGGTTGCAGCTGTTGCTGTTGCTGTTGTTGTTGTTGTCGTTTTTGTCGATGTTGTTGCTCGTCTTCGGGGGCTGCGCTTACGTGTCGGTCGAGCCTTTGACTGTAGTTTGTTGTCCACCTCCAAGACCCCGACACGATGCGGCACCGGCAGGGAGAAGAAGAGTGCTCAATGAAACAAGACATTTGTTTTGGAAAAAAACTCAAGCTGACCTCTCCTCATGATCGTCCATGCACGACATGAATGATGATATATATGCAAACATTGCATCTGTTGTGCATCCACTGGTGTACACACCAGGTTCGATCAAGGTTGTGCATCTTCGGGAGGCTTTCCGGCTGCTCACGTGACGAGAGGATTACCCGCTCTCAGCGAGAAACCAACACCGATCGTAATTCACGACCAACCCGCTCCCCCTACCCCCCCCCCTCTCCGACAATGCCTCGATAGCGATTAAGAGTGCTTCAGAAGAAAGAAATCGATTTCAACGCTAGCTAGTTCGTGACGCAAAATATATATATTTTTCCTGAACGTATAGGGGAAAAGACGTTTCTTGAAAGGGGTACTGGCATTCCACGGAGGCGGCTCTCAAGTGCAGCCCCCCCCTCCCCCCTGCGTGTCATCTCTCCCCCGTCTCGCCGCCACTAAAGGACGCTGAAAGACCCGTTCATCGAAGGCGTGTGCCACAACTGCATGGGGGTGGACTACATGCTCACGGCGTGCCCACCGGCGTCGAACATGCAGGTGAAATGAGAGTGCTCATGGTGGTGTGTCCAGGTTGTCTTGCTCTTGTTGTGCTGGCTGTTGTTGTCTCTGTTGTTGTTGTTGTTGTTGTTGTTGTTGTTGTTGTTGTTGTTGTTGTTGTTGTTGTTGTTGTTGTTGTTGTTGTTGTTGTTGTCGTTGTTGTTGTTGTTGTTGTTGTTGTTGTTGTTGTTGTTGTTATTGTTATTGTTGTTGTTGATGTTGGGTGGTGGTGGTTGTGGTAGTGTTGTTGTTGTTGTTGGCAGTGGCAGTGGCGGCTGACAACGAGCGCTAGACGCAACTAAGGGAAAAGATGCACGCGCTGTCAAGCCTACCCCCCTTGAAACGACCGTCAGAAACGCAACGAACGGCACTACTTTCTCGGGTGTATCCAGCCTACAAACCAATCCACGTAGTAGATAGCAATTAACCGCAACGTGACGTCCCTTGGACCGAACGATAACATTCTCTCGTTCGTTGTGTTTGCGTACTGGTTGTTGTGTGTGTGATGTCTTCGTGTCACAGGAGAACACGACAGGGCTGCCAGCGAGAGCGGTTGCCTTGTTGCGAAAGGCGTTGGAGCACCACGAGGAGCACCTAAAGGTGATAAATAGATAACACCACAAGACACCGTAAAGAAGACGAACGATTGGAGGCGACTCTGCGCTACAGGAGTACTAGCAGAGACGAACGGTGGTCGTGCGTTTCAAACGGTTGCTCGCGTGCGAAGTCAACGGCGAACCGGCCCAGGCAAAAAGTAGACAACGAAACGAGTTTCCCCCAGTAAACCTTCGCCCCTTCCTCTCCATCCCATGTCCACCCCATTCGACTCCATCATCCCATCACATTCCGTGAGTCTGATCAACACTTTTGGTACGTCCGGGTTGACGTACTGTACGCTGCTAACGTACACGTGAGGGTAATCAACCCCGTCATCCCGTCGCATTCTTTGATCCCGACTGAAACGTATGGTACGTTCGAGTTGACTTACTGTGCGCTGCTAACGATTTCAAGGGAGCGGACGACGCGGGGTCTGGCGTAGCCCACTCCAACATCGGGCTGTGCCACGGCCTGATGGGAGACTACCCTAGGGCCGCCAAACACCACCAAGAGGCCCTGAGGGTGGCTCTTCGTGTCCAGGTATTCGTTCATTTCGTTCGGGAAATTGTCCTTCTTCTGTTTTTTTCCTTCGCGAGAAGCTATTTTTTCTTGCAGTCAGCGTGTCTCTCTGTAGCTTGCTGGCGTGTGCTCGCGTGGTGTGCGTGTTGAATTAATCTCTCCAGGTACGTACGTCATTCCTATATGTAGATAGATAGTAGCGGTATATTTTTGGCACTCACTTTTCCACTTACCTTTGCTGTTTGGGGACTAGCTGCACTCGCCCTTTCGCCCAAACGCCTATTGTACACCACGAGAAAGAAAGGGAGAGAGAGAGAGAGAGAGAGAGAGAGAGAGAGAGAGACCTCCCCCCTCCCTAGCGACCCCCGATCCCACTTCGACTCTTTTCCCGCCTGACGAAGAGTGCGAGCGCGCAGAGCGTGGCCGCCGGCAACCTCGGCACCCTGGCCGCGCGGCAGGGGGACATGCAGACAGCGCAGGCTTGCCTGGAGCAGCACCTCCAGCTGGTGCAGCAGCTCGGGGACTGGCAGGGGGAGATAAACGCCTGGTCGAAGATGGCGCAGGTGGCAGCAGCAGCGGCAACGGGAGGACGAAATGGAGGAGGAGGAGGAGGAGGAGGGGGAGGAGGAGGACAAGAGACTGAATCAGTTAGGGAGGGGAGCGGTGGGGGCCGTGCTGGCGGCGGGAGTCTCGCGCGTGTTGAGATCGGTCCTGAAAACGGTGCCGACAGGTGGGGGAGGATGGCAGGGGCCGGAACGGGGGCCACGGAGGGGCAAGAGGAAGCTGTTGTGAGGGCGCTGTGGTGCTTCGAGAGGGCGGCGGCCTTGGCAAAGACTCACGATAAGGTAGAACGCGTCTAAGACAGCTTGAGGGCCTACACGTGTTAAAAATTATGCGGGTTTCCCGCGCAGAACTTTGTGCATGATGCGCGTAAGGGCACATGTGCCCCGTAATTCGTTTCGCTCGCCGGCACCTGAGCTTGTGGATGACGAAGATTGTGATCGATTGTCTACAGACTGTTCTAGCTTCGCACGAGCTACAGCAGTTCACACTAAGACCGCGCCCAGGTTGCCTATCCAGGAATGAATGAGTTCATGTAATGTGGTTCCAGGGGTGGGTGGATTAAAAGTGAGGGTGAGTAAGTACTATGATCGGGGTTAGGCAACGGGGGTCAGCGCATTTCCTTGTTTAGCTCGGGTCTACGGAGGCCGCGTCACGCAAGACCGTTGTCACACTCAGGCTGTCGATTAAACTACTATGATGGCGTTGCCAACGGCCACCCCCCCCCCCTACCCCGTCAGGGCAGAATTGGGGATCCAATCCCTACGGTCGGGAAGAGACGCAAGGAAGCTGACATGGCAGTATCGCATGTGCGGGATGGGAGAGGAGAGGTTGCCGAGAATAATATGGGAGGCGAAGTGGGCAAACAAAAAGAGGGGTAGACAACCCACGGAATGGGTCAAGGTTGTAGAGGACGTATGGAAGGGGTTAGAAATCGACGAAGATGAAACGCTGGAAACGGAGGGTCTGCAGGGGTTCAAGGAGAAGATATTTGTTGCTTGTGCCGAGAGAGAAAAACAGAATGTAAGGAAAGAAACCAAGGATACGGAGGGTCTAGAAGTGTACGGAATGTTGAAAGAAGGAATAGGGTTCAAGGATTACCTACATGGACCAATGGATGCAGGGACAAAGCTTAAGGTCAAATTCAGGACCGGGGGCACAGACCTTCGCGAACGTCGACGAAGACATAGGACGGTAGACGACGAAGACGACAAGTTCAAATGTGATTGCGGCTTCGAATGCGAAGACCGTGTTCATGTAGTCGCGGAATGTCCGTGGTACGAAGAGGAGAGGGAAGTGTACATGACTGAGCTGGGAAAAATACAAGGGACGTACAGGGAGATGTTTGAGGCATGGAATAGAGAGGAGAGGACGGTAGCTGTACTGGGGAGTAGGAAGTGGTTTGAAAAGGCGGGAAGGGATATCGTTAGGATAGACAGACTAGGGAAGACATTTCTGAGCCACCTTTGGCAAAGTAGGAAGGAACGATTGGCCATCGGTGATCGGTCCTGTGCGAACAATGCTCCGTCCTCTCGAGGACGCGTGGTCAATGGTCTAACCGCTAAGACATGCAAAACATAAGAGTACGCCCCCCTCCTACCCCTCTTTTCATGCGTCCTTTCTTCTTGGCTTTACAATTTCTTCTTCACGTCTTTGCTCACCGCTTGACGTTCTCTTTACCCCCAGGTGAGCACCTTGAAACGGCTGCACTGCGACATGGGCGTCGTTCGAGGGAACGCTTCCATGGACGACTACTTCCGCTCGCTAAGGAAGACCGCTGTTTGAGAAGGCTCGCTCTTTTTCTAGTTATCGCGGAGAAGGGCTGTTCTCCGCAAGGGTGAAGTAAGAAGCACAAATCCCTGTGTTTACAGGTGGTCGCGTCACCCATCATCGGAAAAACTGGTCGATCTTGAATTACGACCAACGTTGAGGAGATCAATTTTCCACTAGGATCGTGGTAAGGAAGGGTTGATTGGTGGTTGTGTACGTAGTCTTCACCAGAACAGGACTCCACGATCCTGGAAGTCCTCACAAACGTAGGAGCGCTGCGGGGTCTTACAGCGATTCAGAGGGAAGGTGGGCTAGCTTTAATATTGAGCTCACGGTGTGTGTGTGCGTGTTGGTGCGGCGGAAGGCAATTGGAAACGACGGAGAACGTTTCTTGGACTCGGCCACACTATGTAGTGAGACACGTAATGATGTACGGGGGCAATAAACGCCACGACATACGTACATTCCACAACACACCCACATGACTTTCAGCAAGGATCGAGATCCTCGCGCTACTCGTGTAACGAGTATGTAGCGTCTATCAAAAGAAGTTCAGACATTGTTGATCTCTCATGTGTAGATGAGAAACAGCAGACTAGAGGCCGAAAATCGTACTTCGTACGAAACGAGTTTAATCACGTATGATTTCAAACTGTGTCGGAAGGCTAGAAAAGGGGACACCCCATCTCATGAGAGCTTTGTTGAATCTCTTCCTGCTATGCATATATATGTCCATCATGTAAAACGTGAGGTGGAGAAACATGCAGAGCATGTGCGGGGCGGGCGCGCGAAGTATGTTTATGCCACCCAAGGGATTCAGAAGCCGAAAGCAAACCATTAATCTAGACTATGTAGTCGGCGCAAAATAGTCTAAGGGTCGGCGCTGACTAATCTAACGGTTTGTGTGATTTCGGCTTCTAACAAGGTTAGACGTGGGGTTCGAGACCCAGGCTTAAGCGATTTTTCTTCAGACCCTACAGCAGAATCTCTCATTTCGGCTTTTAAGATGGTCGTCCTTCGATCCCCCGCCCCACACCCTATTTCCCTTGTACTCAGTATCAGTCCTTCTGAGCGAAGGGGCATCGTCCATGCGAGAAGACACAACACGGGAAGGCGACAACGTCTCCCTACGCCATCGAAGAGCTCGTTTTCTTCCCATCATTTCATCGACCAGCATAATAAAACAAAACGAAAAAAAACAGATTTCGTCATTTAATTATTGTTGTTAAAAGAGACGGATGTTATTTCTTCATTATTGTTGTTAACATTTATGGATATATATGTTGTTTGTTTCCGTCTACTACACGTTGTGGGTGATGCCCGATCTTCTCTTCCTCTCAGCGATCTTCTTAACCCTACGTTGATACAGAGAGGGAGAAAGAGGCGGCTAAATATTTAGCAGTGATCCTCCACGCAACGCTTATTCTGCTGTTCTCGTCGGCTTGATTTCTACCGTTGTCGCCGACCTCACGCTCTCTCTCTACCTCACCCTCCGCCTCCCTGCATTGGACCCTCCTGTATGCTCAGAGTCGACGACACTACGCTCTCGCTTTCGCTCGCGCCCTCTCGATCCGTCCTCAGCATTCGATTCCTCGGGCATGACAAGCCGACGACATCATCATAACTTCACTCCCATCTCCCTCTCTCTCCCTCCCCCTTGCTCCGCACTATTATTCGCTCTTCGTGCATGCAAACACGACAGACAACCACCTTTAGTTACGGCGAAACAAACACGGCACAAAGAGCAATTGCAAGTAGCAACTCGAATGCAGCGAGACGACTGATGGTGAGCATTGTGGTCTACACGCCGGCAGCAGCCTGATGCTTGTTGTACCCTAATGCACAACAACCAGGCGCGTTTGTTTTCTCGACCGCACGGTTAATACGACAAAAAAAGCAATAAAGATTCGGAAGCAACTGACTGCTGTCGGCACGCCGTGCGTGGCTGATGATCGATCGTCATCGTGTAGCGCCTCCGAATCACCTCTTTCGTGCATGTCGCAACTACCGAGCGCAACAATCATGTTAGTTCGGACGCGAACTCCAGCGGCAAGGCTAACAATAAAACGACGAAATAACCCCCCCTGTAATGCAGCGGCCTCAAAACTGTGCGTGTACAGCAGCAACAGAATCCAGAATCTGTTGTCGCGAAATTGACAAATCACGGCGTCTACCGCCGCCTGGTATTTCCGTCAACTGGCCTCAACATGCATCATGCCCACGAAGCGCAACTCGGGCGAACGGCGGGAAGAGCCATCAACCGTATCTAAACCGTTGGTTGATAGTTGCAGCAATAATGATCATCATCATCTACTTTTTCTGCAACCGCTACTGCCTTGCTGCTGCTGCTGCTGCTGCTGCTGCTGCTGCTGCTGCTGCTGTCGTGCATAAAATCACAAATCCGAGCCCCCCGCCCCTGTGGACGGTAACCAATGGTCCCTCACGGGG
>FN649728.1:2689458-2703013 GCA_000310025.1 Ectocarpus siliculosus | reverse complement strand
CCAAGTAAAGACATACAGAGCAACACACATACACACACACGCCATCGACCCCCCCCCCCCCCCCCCTCTCAAATCATGGCGGGGAGGGCGCCGAGCGCTGGCCGGCGACGTGCATCGCGGTGCGAGGGTTCACGGACAGGAAGTACGGCAGCTGCAGCGCTTGCGCGCACGTGATGCGGGAGCCCGGCTCGTACACGAGCATCTGCCTCAGCAGCTCCGCGCCCTCGGCTTCCATCCTGGGGACTCTTCTCCTGATATCCTTCGCCACGAACCTGGCCATCGCGCCGCGCGCCAACGTGAAGGAAAGATCGATTTGGGCAGGGGGGGCCCGGGGTGAGAAAATAATGGAGCAGAATCCCTCCAGTTCGACTGGCTTCTTGGACGCGTGCCCCCCCCTCACACAGAGTGCGGATACCGGCGAAAGAGCTTCTTCACGTCGTCAACGATGAACAGCGGAGGAGAAAGACGGAAGGAAGGAAGGAAGGAAGGAAGGGAGGAACGGGCTACTGGGACAGTACTCACGCACGCACGCACAGCCATGGTTCAGTTTGTGCTCCCTACACCTCTCGCCAGCGTGGGCAACCGAAGCTGCAAAACGAGGCAAAAAAAACATGCACGAGGAAAAAAAAAAAGTGTTCACCTCGGGAACGCGGTCGAGTAGTTTGTCATTGACGTCACTCCCTGCCACACGCTCTCCCCCGGCGTGCCCAGCGACTGGAAAATCTTAAAGAGTTGGTCGATCTCGGAGTTACCCCGGAACAGGACGTCCAAGTTGCTGAGGCCAACGTGCGGAGGAAAACGAAAATAAATTGACCACAGCAGCAACGCCGTTGAAGGGCTCGGACATAAGTTGCTAAGGTCACGTGGGGAGGAAAACGAACACGAAAATAACCACCTCAGCTACGACGCTTCACAGGACACGAAAGAGAACGGTTCCATCCTGCAGCTCCGAGGACTTCAAAAAGAGAACACCTTGCTGCTACAATACTAAGCGTGTGCATGAATATGCATACATGATGAGAGGACATTGTCACTCTTGAGCTCCATTCGATATTGTCAACAAAGCAGCAGCTCGTACGTATAGCTGTCGTCCAGGCATCCATTCGAAAATCGAAAAAAAAAAAAAACTCCTCGGTGCCGGCCGGGTGCGTTGCCATCTCATGCAGCGCGCGCGGCGGCGGCGGCGGCGGCGGCGGCGCAAAAAAAAAAAAGACTTATGTAGTTCGGCCCAGCCGCTTGTCCACACCTGAGTTCTGCGAGGATGCAACCCACGGACCAGATGTCCGCGGAGGTGCCGTAGTAGTCGCAGCCCAGAAGGATTTCCGGAGGCCGGTACCAGAGCGTCACCACCTCGTGGGTGTACTGCCTTTTGGAGACGGTGAACACCTGGACACCGGGGGGGGGGGGGGAGCGTTTTTGGGGGTAGGGCAAGGGTAGGGCAAGGCGGTGGAGCAACAGCGGGGGGTCGTGAGAGACCACAGGCGAGACGGAACGTCACCGTCACAACCAAGCGCACAGGAATTGAGACGCCGGCAGCGGCTCGCTACGGCAGTGCTAATAGAGAGAGAGCCTCTCCTCTCTCACCCGCGCCAAGCCGAAGTCCGCCAGCTTGAGGTTCCCCTCCGCGTCAATCAGGATGTTCTGCGGCTTCAGGTCCCTGTGGAGGATGCGGTTGCTGTGGCAAAACCTCACGGCGTGGAGCAGTTGGTAGAGATACGACTGTGCGTGTGGCAGCAACGGAGGGCGGAGGGGGTGGGGGGGACGCGGCGGGGGAAACGGAGTAAGGGGGGGGAGTACAATGCTGGAAACCTCTCACGTACGTGAGCGTACTTTGTGACCATGGATCCGATAGTATCATAGTCGGTAGACCGAAGACGACGTCGTTCGGAAGTCGCCGAACAGCCTCAAAGCAGCGAGGGCGAGAAGTGCTCGTAAGGTGGTACGGCGAGGCAAGGCCAGAAGGCACGGCTTGCTGTGTTTTGCCCGAAGGAGAGATTACAGCGGCAGAGAGCGACTACGTGCATGGATCGGTCATGAGGCTCTCTCACGAGACAGACCAGACAGAAGTAGGAGCAAGCAAAGTGACTAGACAACCCACACCCGGCTTCGAGTCGTTGAGCACCCAACCAACCGATTTACACATAATTTATCCCACCACTCATCCTCAAGATGCTGTCTGTCCGTGGTTACAGTGTCCACATCTGCTCTCATCGCACCTTTGCACTATGCACCAACTGCGGTAGCGTTGGGCGGGCAAGGTACTACCCGCAGCACCCTGTGACAGCCAGCGCAGACCGCGTTACTGTTGTCTGTTTTCTTGTGCAACCATGGGGGCAGTACAACCCCCAAACAAGCGTAGGCGTTACACGATGTACGAAGGTTAATTGTTGCCAGGACAGGACAACAACCATAACAACAAAAGCGGCAAAAGTTGACACAACGCCAGGTATGGCAAAAGTTGACACAACGGCGGCATCAACGCTCAAACAACACGCGCACACCTTGATGATCTGGGGCGATAGCTGCTGCCCCTTTCTGGCGAGGCCGTCGAGGTATTTCTTCAGGTCCTGGAAAGCACCGCCAACGCGGAGCCGTCAAAAGGAGCCCCACGGAGAGAGAGAGACAGAGAGAGAGAGAGAGAGAGGGAGAGAGAGAGAGAGAGAGAGAGAGAGACAGGTGATGAGCATCAAGAAGCCGACCATTTCAGTGATACCTCGTATCCAGTTGGATAGATACATCCGACACAGCACCAGCAGCAACATAGCGCCAACCATGCCGCACTCCACCCTCCTTGTCGTCTTCACACCTATTGTACCACAACGTGTGACGGTCGCGAAATCCGAAAAGACACAGGAAACCCCGCCTGTTTTCTTGAGATGTTTGTACACATGCATCGTTCGCGTCTAATCCGCTTGCCTTTCTTCCTATCTCGCTCTGTCGCTCTCTCAATCAGCTACCCTGGTACAGACGGGGTAGGTCAACCAGGAGGTACTACACCTACTGTACGCCGCTCATCCATACCCACGTGGCTCCAACCATAAGCACGAAATACACGCGGCTTCCACGCGATACAGCAGAAAAAGAAAAGATGCTATGCATACCCAAGCACACAACGAACGTGCAATAAATACATATAGGAACCGCACGGTAATTTTTTTTTTGTGGAAGTTGCAGTCGAAATTTTCTGGAAACGGAAAAAGGGAGAAAACTACCATACACGCCGTATTGTACATACGTCGCCGTATTGTACATACGTACCTGGTCCATGTACTCGAAGACCATGTACAAGACATCGGTGGTGGCGTACTGGATGTCGTGCAGGGATACCACGCAAGGGTGGCGGCATAGCTCTCGAAGGAGCGAGATTTCTCTGCGACAGCCGAGAGCAGCAAACGCACGGGATGGATGTCGGCACGACCGTCCACACGCACACGGGAGGACCCAAAAACACACATACAAACAGCTGGCAGGCACCTATATAGCAGCAGCAATCACAAACCACAACAGCAACAACAGCAACAACCCAAACCACAAACACCAAAACATCGGTGACACCAATCGCACGCACCAACCAAAAACACAAACATCGTTGTGCCGCCAGAAAGCGGCACGCGGGAGGCCGCCCGCCACGGGTGAGGACGGGCGAATTCGCCGCTCGGTCGCTCCACCGCAAACGGGCAAAACAAACTCCCGCCCTATATTTTCTTTCTCGCTTCTTGCATCAGGCGATCGGGCGGTCGTGTACCACATGCCGTCCGCTACTTGGGGGTCTCGCGGGCATAGCTCGCTGGCTCGCTCACCGCATTGTGGTGGAAGACACGCCCTCATCCTGCTCCTGCAGCTTGACCTTCTTCAGCGCCACCACCTCCCCCGTTCGAATGATCTTCGCCTTGTACACCGTGCCGTAAGCCTACAGAAGGAGCACAAAAGATGGAGAAAAAAAAACGCCCCAAAAAGGTCATGAAAATGAAACGCACACACAGCACATTGAGAAACAAGGGAGAGTTAGATACAGCCCGAGGGTGTGGGGGGGCGTACCTGCCTACGTTGTTGGACACGGGGGGGGGGAAACAAACGACAGATTCTGCGTGCCCCCCCCCCACGCCCCACCCCCCCACCTCCTTGGATCCGAGGCAAGATCCTGTTTGGTCGGGCAACGTAAAGCACACCTACACATGCTACCTGTATGCATACGATCATGCAAAGTCTTGTCGGGTAGCCGTACGTACGTGCGAACACGCCGTGATTCCTACCGACCCGTGCGGTGTCACCTGCCCCATCCCATCGTGGATACGAAACCAACCTTAAAAATCGTCCCCCATGTGTTAACGTATTCTCGACCTTCCACTCAAACGTGAAAAATGGAACGACGCAAAAGACGGAAGCCACCTTTGCAACAATGTCAAGAGAGGAATATGTACACAGACTTCAAGCTGTGTTTGGCGGGAGGGTTTCAGTTTTTTTACGGAAACACAAGGACCCATCTCCATACACAGATAGATACAGAGTCTACCGAGCGGAGAGCGGAGCATTTTGAACCCGCCCAGGCAAAAAAAAAGCTACTCGAACCCCTATTATTATTGATATTATTATTATTATTATTAATATCCTTTGTATTGAAGTATTATTTTCCGACTTGTTACTCTTTTTGGTTGTTTTGGTGAAAGAGATGCGACCAACCGAAAGATGCGACCAACCGAAACCTTGGACGCAGATTTTCCCCGGGGGCGGGTGTGGGCTGGCGGGTGCAGGCGAGGAAATCCGTGAAACTACTGAGTTTCCCCCCCCCCCATTACCTTTTCGTCCTGGAAGCGAAAGATTGACTGACGAAGTAAGGGAAATCTGCGTTTTGTGAGAAGCGGCAGAAATAAACCGTTGGCCAATCAGAAAGCAGGAAGCGGACGAGCGTGTTGGTTTCTGTTTTCAGTCTACTCGCTTCGCCGTGTTTACCGGGGGCGAGCGAGAGCACGTGTGTGTGCGTGTGGTGGCCAAGGGTTGTTTCTGCCGTGACGTTTCTTTTGCATGGTTTCGTTGATTTAGCCCCGGGGTAGATCGTTTTCGACCAAAAAAAAAATAGCGTTGGAAAAAAAAAACTAACCCCCCGCGGTACGTCGATTTCCCCCGGGGGGGGTTGGTTTCAGAAAAAAAAAACGACCCCCTCCCCGGGGGGAAAACTCCATAGTTTACGGTACTGAACTGCAGGAAGCGCGCCCGCACTTCAATAAGAACTTCGGCAATTACTAAGAAAAATCAAGCCTTTCAAAAGGACTCCGAATCTAAGAACTTGAGCACCATTTGTGAGCTCGGTTTAAGAAACCCAACACAAAAACTTATACAGCCGCCATTCGTAGCGTAGCATAAAAGAACTACAGCGGGAACACCAGCCCCCCCCCAAAACAAAATTTAAATGAGACGGTCTCAAGTGCGCGTGTTCTCTTTATGCGTTATTCTAGGATAGCGAGCGGCTTCATGTACCATGTGAAGAAGGAAAGGGTGCCGCAGGACGACCACGCGGAGGTACATGGACGTACAGAGTAGGAGGCGCTATACTATAATAGAAGTAGAACAGCTCTCGCGGGTACGTACCACCTTTTGGGGAATCGAATCGAGGAAAAAAACCGTGGTAAGCATACGTACATAACTATTCCTACAAAAGCGCACTTTTCGAGCGCACAAAGAGCTTCACACAAGACAAGCAAACACAGCCGGAATGTACAGATGTGTGAACGAAATACTCTGGATAAAGGATAAGGAACAAGTACAGCAGCTGTAGTGCAGGCAGCGTGGTCAGGGGTACGAAAGACTCCGATCCGGGCGGGATAACTTATACTTCGACTGGCCTTTGTTGGACAAACAAATCGCACACACGAAGCTCACAACAAACGGAAAGTCTTGATCCTACAAAAACAATGCGCGCTACTACAGCAGTGTCAATGCCCCTGCTGTGGATCCTCGGCGAGATCGGGGATGGATGCAACAGCAGTAGGAGCATGCTACGTCCATTTATTTATTTAAAAAAAAACACGCCCTCAATCCTCTTCGCCTCGAAACTTTGGTCCTCCCTCAAAAGCGTTCGTAAATTAAAAATTACGAGAAAAACGTCGCCCGCAGACACCAAGCAGCTATCATACAGCCCGCCACCCGTTTGATCTACAGAGGGGGTATGTAAACAAAATGGTGCTACCTGTCGACCCAAAATGCGTATAAACCTGCTCTTCTTTTGCATGTGCGGCTGCTGCCGCCATTGTTTGCGAAATCACGAGCAGTTCAAACACCAGGTGATATGTACATACGATGGTTTGCCCGTGGGTTTCTCTCTCTGTAGACACAACTGCCCCCAAAAAAGTCGTTCGTCGGGGGCCTACGTGGAGTGCGGAAAAATGCAGGGAACGGGTCGTTGTTGTTGCTGCAGGCGGCGAGCACTACTTTTACGGAAGAGATGGGGGGATTGCCATGCCAAGCCAAGAGCAACCACGGCAGCAGGCGCCCGACGGGATCTACACGTGCCTCCTGCTGAATATTTTTGAAAAAAGCAGTGGCAGACGCTTGTTGCAGCAAAATATGGCATCTTGGTACATACACACGCAACAGCAGTTCCTTCAACAGCAGCAGCGGGCGGGACCGGTGCGGATCGGTGTGTGGGCTTTTGACAGAATGTTCCGCGGCGTACAGCAGCAGAAGTGCTGCGCAGACCAACACTGCTGCTATTATAGTGAAACACCGCATGTGAAACAACAGCGCCAGGGTTGCAACATATTTGAAAAGTATTTAATGTTTTGTTCGCTCGGGCACAAAAATCAATCGACCTCTGCTGTTGTTGTTGTGCTGCAGGCTGTGAAGCTAACTGCCAACGAAATAGAGTACTCTTTGTGATGTGGGGCAAACAGACAAACGGCGTCCGTTGGGAGTCTGAATCTGTGAATCTGTGGGTACATTTTGCGTTGGAAGGTCGTCTGCAACAATCAAGAAAATGATGCCACCCATCCAAGGCCAACAAGAGACACGAACAAAATCACCATCTCTGCCCCGCAGCAGCAGCAGTACGTAGTCAGTCGCGCGCGCGGGAAAAACAAAAGTGCTACAAACGCGTGGTACCAAGGCGCGAGTGTAGGTCGCGGAGCGAGCGGACCAAAGAGGGAAGAGGGACAACGGCACGTGTGTGTGTGTGTGTTTTGGCGCAAAAGCGAGCAACCATCAGATGATCAACAAGCACCGCCTCTTTTGGAGAGACATGTGTACGTGAACGCGTGGTGCTGAAAATTGAAAACAACAACAAATCATGTGCGCCTTTTTTGCTTTTGCTCTCACACCCTCACCCCTTCCCCGATCTTTTCCAGCTTCTCGTAGGCATCCATTGGCGCGTGGGATGATGATGATGATGATGATGATACAGCTCCTCCTCGCCCCGCCGTCTTTAATCCTTCGGTCCCCTGCACACAACCCCAATTGCAGATCCGCTCCTTCCTCCTCCCGCCGCGCAACTACGCTGCTCGCCGGTGTGCTTGGGCGTGTGTGCGTCGTGTCTCGGAAGCCTTTTCAAAAAAAGAGAGCCCACGGACCAAGTGACCCCAAGTGAACGCCAATCAGCCAGAAGACGGCGGCGGTCCACACACCCAAACCGCTCGCACGACCACAACCCCGCGGCAGATTGCTCTCTCTCTCTCTCTCTCTCAAAGGCCCCGAATAAATATGCTGATGTCTTCTTCTGGCTGCGCAGCAGCAGGCAGGGAGACCGCCTCAGGGGGGTTTCGCTGGGAAAATGCGGTCCCCAGATCGGTCATGATGTAACGCCCGAAAATGTCATGTTTTTCGTTTTTTTTCCCCCGACGCGACGCCGCGCATCATCATGCACGCGCCGCCGACCACGCCGCCGACCGACGTCTTTTGGGCGGACCCTATTACGGCGATAATGACCGCACTGCTCTCTGTGCTGACCACCGACCGGCAGGGGGGCGCACCATCAGGCTTCAGTGTAGATTGCCACAACCATGTATAAATATACTGCCGTTTCCCCACGTCCTCGAATCGGGAACAGACTATAGCGGACAGTTACACCAGCAGACAATCATAGACTAGTTGTAGACTGATACGTCGATCCGTCGATCGATTACAACACCAGTTCGTCGTAGATAGACTCATTCATGGAGCGAGCGTGTGCCATGAAAACAACGGTGTCCGACGATATTCAAGATGAAGGGTTTATTATTTTGCCCCCCAAGGACAGCTACTGCTGTACGAAGATCAATTTGTGTACTTAGTCTTGTACAGCTGCTTCGAACCTTTCAATTGGAACCTTTAACCGCCACGAAGAAGTTGAGTTCGTTCGTGGTGACGGGGGGGGGTTACCCGAAGAGAGACTTTCAAAAGAGTCGTGAGAGGTTTTTGCACTGCTGTTCGTGGCCGTCAGCAAACCGACGGGTTGTATGTAGACTACGTATGTACTGCAAGTAAAACCGACGTACCGCCTAAATAGACAAGACGCACAGACAACTCTTTTCTCGTGTAGACGGTACAACTCCAGTACATGCAGTACGAGCGCCATGCAACGTGAACACCCAACGGAGAGCGGCGTCGCAGTGTATCATTGTACTTTAAGTAGCATGCGTGTACACTCGACAGGGGGTTTTGCCAGGTGTAATAATAAAGCAGCCGCAGCAACGCCCGTGGGCCTGCTACTCTTCTGTCGGCGACGCAGCAGCATTGATGTCTTCACTCTGTTCTTCATTCCCGTTAAAGAATTGAACAAAGGTGTTGGAGCCGAGCCCGTGACCCACGGCTACGCACCGGCAACCTACCATGTACAACAGTCGCCTATGTAGTCTAGTTGTTTGATAAAGCTCAGTGGATCATCTTTCTCGCTGGTCAACATACAGACTCATTTTTTCTGTAGCCAACCACGCAACAGAGTGCTATGCTACAAGGGGCGTCCGACCAACGACGGAGCGACGGCGGCGCGACGAACGAAGGCGGCGACAAAGTTGAACGGACAAGAGTGTCCAGAGGTGAGCCATCTCACTGCTTGGAGCATATTTTCAGTAGCTTTCCACGAAGAAGCAGTATTCCGTGCGACAGCAGTTGCGGCCCGCGAATAACAAACATCAATTTGGGGGCGAGGGTAAATTTTCTTATTTCGTCACCACGGTCTCCAAGCATAGAGGTCAATCTAGTCTATTGAGTTTAGAGTAGGATCAACGGCTGAGGGTGGATGTGTTTCTTAGCCGACTTTTCTTATTTCCCACCAAAGGCCCAGCGTCATTTTCTTAATAACCACGTTTTTTTTTACTTGCGAGCCGCAGTTGGCTGTATGCCACGAGGGGCGTCCGAAGGCGACGAACGACGGAGGAGCGATGGCGACAGAGGCGCGGCCACGGAAGGCGAAAGGCCGTCCAAGCGACCCGACCGGCGCCCCCGACGAACACCCTCCCATCCCGACGGCATCTGAAGACGAGGAATAGACTTTAGTCTATGAAGGTAGGTGCAATAAATAGTCTCTACCGCTTACGTGGGTATTGCCGGGGGACACAACGTAGCACTGCGACGCACAACGTTCTTGATGGCAGAGGACTGTGCATGAAATATTTGAGGACGGCAACCTGGTCTGTGTAGTACCTGGGTAGCCTACCACAGCAGCAGCAGTGGTATTGTCGGGTTGCAGCACCGCGATTACCTCCTCCCCGAAGGTGGAATGCTCGATGAAATCAAGCTGGGGGGAGGGGGGAATAAGGCATTGTACCCTCGAGCTTTCTGGTGCACACTGATGACACGACATGATTGCGCAAGGCCGTCCCACGAACCGCGTCTTGGTCAAAATGGACGAGCGGTGACGGTCGTATTGTATTGAGTACACTTGACGTAGCGGCAGTCGACTTCTCTCTCTCTCTCCCTCGTATCCACTACGCACACAAACGCACTCCTCCTTTTCATTCTACGTGTCTATGGTACAGTCTAGACGTACTTGTGGCACCTCTTGACCCACCACGTTAATTCGGTCTCACGCCACGCCCACATAGTACACCACCACCCGGCCGTAATGCTGCACCGCACGAAAACCAGCTCTCGAGAGTCACTGGCAACTTTAACAGCTACGCCCGTGCCCTAGAAGTCGGCCCTTGGCCATACAACAGTACCATCACTCATCGCCCGGCAATGATTCCTCCTCTACTTTACGGTGTGACTGTTCAAGAGACAACAAGCATGTATGTACAGGGGCGCAGGCAGCCTAGTGTGTAGCAAATGGCGCAACCGTTTCACACTTTCATTCGTAACAAAGACACAGCAGGTACACCATACCAGGGAGGAAGGGACGCTGAACGCGAAGAAATCGCCAGGAACTCCGCACTTCTATTTTGCTGCACCGCGTACTACGTACGTCCATCGGAAAAATGTAACGCAACACGCCATATAAAACAAACTCTGTAATATTTTCTGTGAAAACGGCGCGTTTGGGAAACGGACACTCAACATCGAATGGAACGAGTACCATCGCCTCTTCAGGCCAGCTCAGATCAACACACGCAGCTAAACATCGTCATCTGCACACGCCATAAAAGAAACAAACAACAACCAAAGCAAGGGAAAGACTGCAAACGCCAACTGCTGGAGAAACTGACGGGCATGACATGACCGGCGCAAAACCCGCGGCAAGCGGTGTTGTTGAGGTCCACCGGTTCCGTCTAATCCCGCCCAATCAGATTTTCTCCCATCGACCACCAACCGCGACATTTCCACGGCGTGTGGTGCCGGAAAAGAATGAATGAATGCCGTCTTCTGTTCGATGCTCTCTGTGTCCGTCTCAGGCAAAGCCAGAGGCAGTAGCTATTTAGGCAAAGGGAGTAGGCCGGTTGTCGAGAGTTGGAGAGAGATCTACGGACGCCTATATCTCCTCCTCCACCATACCGTACCGCCATCAACAACAACAGGATACATTGGACAACACAGGCAGGCGTCAATGTGGCTCTAGGTTGCTGCTGTGCTCTGCCCTGCCCGTCCCCCGCAATCTCACACGACAAGTGGCCCGCATGGAATCATGCTTCCGCGATATCACCAAGAGCCAGCGTGGTACATACTATACACCCAAGAACCGGAAAACTGACCTAAAGTACTCGTAAAAAAACGCATGCACACATCTTCCCACACCTCTCAACGAACGGCCGAAACGCACGAAGCAAACAGACACCCACCCAGAACATAATACTCTCAGGCAGAAAAGGAGCGATAGAGGTGACCTTCCACAAAAAACATAAGTCTCGCGTGTGATGCACAAAACACAGGATAACAACAGCAGTTGCCTGGAACGACATACAGAAAGAGATATGGGTAAGGAAACAGCCAATCCGCCAAGAGCCCCGCGTTCGCGCATCGTTCCTATCAACCGGTACAAAAACAAGCCATGGCTTGACCAATCTCCAGGAGAAACAAATTCCCACTCCACGCACCATCAGCCCAAGGTCCACAACGGAGTCCACCAAAAGGGTAACAGCAATCATCAACCACCCAACATCGCGCGGAACGCTACCTGACCGAAAGCTGTTTCGCATCGTCCACCGCCGCGCCAAGAAAAAACACATTTCCAGGTACAAAACTCTCTACGACGTCGAGCAAGCCCCTGCGGTACGCCATAACCTGCAACCGGTAGCGACGCTTGCCTGCTGCTGTAAAACGGTTCACGTCGATATGGAGCGCAGGAGCCCTGTCCGTTCAAGGTTCTAGGAAAAGCCCCCAACGACGCACACTTGCTGGGCTAAACGGCGACCAACAAACTAGCATGCGCTGAAGACACAGATGCTCATCAAGTACAATCACCACCCTAATCAATCAAACCGTGCAATAATTCGATCCCCCCCGCCCCCGTAAAATTGTTCTAAAGGCGGCTTGTTTCGACCATGAATAGTAAAACGATAGTCACGCACATGCACACACGTCACCAGTACTCAATGCTCAGGGGGGAGATTTCACAGCCTACCCAACCCGGAGATTCAGAAAACTTAATAACAATTCAAATGCAGGGCGTTTTTCACTCAAGAGAGGGGTGTCTCATGGTATTCCACGCAACCGACAACAACCCATCGCCTTTTTCTGGCAAAAGAGCGTGCACACGAAAGACCAGACCCAAACCATAATAAAATCACTGATTCACACCGAACAAGAGCAATAGAAACGAAACAAAACAAAACAAGCATTGGGCCGCGCGCTGTTCAGCAACGGCGGCCGCCACCGCAAACGAAGCACACTCACTAGTAGTACCCCGCTACGTGAAACCGTCGTTTTTTTGTTGTCTTAGTGGTACCACTAACCTGCCGCTCATTCCCGACTCGACTCCAACCCACAAGACAGCCTCAAGACCCCCACAACCACACGCCCGGGAAACAACCAAACCCTTCCCCACGACAAGCAACCGCGAACAGACAGACACCGTTTTCACCATCACCGCACCTATTATACTTCTGCTACCGCACACCACCACCGCTATGCTACGGCGTATGTTTTCTCCCGTATCGCTACAAAATTATTTCACATTCGTTTGTCATTCCCCGCCCCCCGCTCCCTCGACCCCTTGCCCAGGTCACCAGTATAACACGGTAGCCCGAGTCCCCTTGGGGGGAGGAGGGGGTATGGTCACGCGCGCCTCGCGGATAGATCGTTTGCCGCGGCGCCCCCCCTCCCCCCCCCCGTTCACCCCCCCGCCCGTCTTGGCACCCCGACCAGTGGAAAGTGCAGGCGAATCCACGCCTCCGGGGGGGTGAGCGCAACTCTGATGTTGTTGGAGTTGCTTTTTGCTGGCACACCCGGTCGTAATTTCTGTCGATATTGTCGGTCTCCGCTCTCTCCTCTGGCCCTCAGCTAGCTCTGAGCCGGGTGCCTCTCGATTTGAAAGCTTCTCCACGCCGTGCTCGCCAACCGCGGCCACCGCCAATTTTTTTGTTCCCTCCCTCCGTCCCTTGCCCTAGCCCCCTCCCCGGCCTCTCCATCCCCTTCCACCCTTTACTCTTCCCGCTGCAGCGGCTGCGGCTGCTGCTGCTGCTGTTGTTGTTGCTGCTGCTGCTGCTGCCCGGCAAGCACGTCTTCCCCTTCGGCCTCTCGACGCCTTTCACCCCTCTTTTCCTCCCGTCCGGCACGAAAGGCAGGCTGGTGTCGGCTGCGCCCCCCCCTTCGCCTCCTGCCGACGGGGGAGGAACGGACTTCACGGCCTGGAACCCCTCTCACCGCTTCATGCCGTAGGCTCTCTTGTTCCGCGTGCCGCCGTCGGCGCGACACACGAACAACCAGCGGCGGGGCATACCACTGCCACTACCCTTCCACGGGCAGACGACTTCCTCCCACTCAACCTCCTCTGTCTCCTTCTCCTTCTCCTCCCCCTCCTCTTTTCTCCTCCACCACTTCCACCTCTTCTTTGTCCGCTTCCTCCTCGTTCCTCCTCTACTTGGCGGTCCTGCAAGCCCAAGCTAGCCGCACACCGTACGTAGGACCGCACGGTGTCGAGTCGCCCTAGCCGAGACCCCGCCATCATCTTGAACGTCTCGCCCGTCCGGCGATTAGGGAACCCCCCCCCCCCCCT
>FN649728.1:2644971-2655224 GCA_000310025.1 Ectocarpus siliculosus | reverse complement strand
AAAAGAGAGCAGTAGCGACGTAGACGAGGGAAAAGGGCGGGTACAGATAGTATCCCAGATGACAGGAAGCCATGAGGCGACAGTCAAAGAGAGGCGAGCACCACTGCATGCAAGAGAAGCCAGCTACACTGCATAGCTTGTACAGCCGTATCCCAGATGACAGAGTGTCATGAAGTGACAGTACAAGAGAGGCGAGAACCACTGCATGCAAGATAATCCAGCCACAAAAAAAAACGTGCACAGCCGTATCCCGGATGACAGGACGCCACCAAGTGACAGTATAAGAGACCCGAGAACCACGGCAAGCAAGAGAAGGCAGCAAACTACAAGAGACAGCTGCAAACCTCACCGCTGCCACGGACGTCTTGGGCTTCTTGCTGGGGACGATGTTGACCGTGTCCCCGTCGGAAACGCCCGCCTCTTCCAACTCCAACTCCGGCTTCAGAAGACTCCCCTTGAACAACACCGACTGTCACGCCGCAGCGCAGATGATGTTTACAAAACAGGGTACACGAACAACGACGATGACGAAATCCCACACGGACGGGAATGGATGGCAGGGGGGCAGCAAGGGGCACTCATTTTGTTGCTCGACTTGGTCATTTCGCTTCCCCACAATTCCAGGATCTTTCCTTGCATGAACCCAAGCCTCTTTTCTCTCCCCTCTCTTGTCTTAACGTGGCATGTGCAAACACTGTCTTCGTATTCGGGCCCAGACATGCCCACACGCGACTGGAAACAGGCTGGCGGTGGCTTTCAAGCGCTTCAGGACGAGCAACAGCTTCCGTGCGACCTGGGGGTTCGTATTTGTTCCGTCTGCGGGAGAACTGATTCACCAATCACTGCGTCGATAGATGTAGCCAGTCGAGTACGGGTCTCTACTACAACAAGACCCTTCGTTCCTCGACGGTTTCCGTCGGTGCCCTCCCCTTGCCCTTCCTACACCCATGGTTTTACTGTGGGTTGCATGACGCTAGATACCACACCCTTGTGGGCCGATTTTCTACGCTCGACTACGTCATACAGTGCCAAATCCAACGATGGGGTTTAGGAAAGCGCTCTCGACGAGAGAGACGGTTCCACGGCCGCTGCCATTTTCGGCACCGCCAGTGATTTGTGCGGTAGATGTAATCGAGCTTAGAAAACCAGACCAGGGTGTGTGTGTTGTATATCTTGTGCAACCTACGGTATCGTACACACGGCAGCGTCAAGGCTATCACGGCGTCCCGTCGGCGTGCTGCGCTCTGCTGCGTTACCTGTTGCTCCTTGGCAAGGCCTGCCTGCTCCTCGACGGACTTCTGGACATCCTCTACGCTCGTGGCGTCCTGGACGTCGTACTTCTTGCCGCGGAGGGTCACCTTCACGCTCACGGGGCCAGCACCCTGCAACCAAAGCGCAGAGATAAAAACAAACCACGCCGGAGGAGGGGGATGGAGCGGGGGGGGGGAGAAGATGACTTGGACCGCCTTCGCGAGCATATTATTATTGATCTTTGACATATTGTAGAGACGGGAGGTTCGCGACCCTAATCCCAACCCCCCGGCCCACACCGCAACCCCTCCCAAACCAAGCTTGAAAAATATCCTCGCGAGGGCTACTGGAACATTTGGGGTGCGAAACCAGCATCTTTCAACTCGCGCGAGCCACACGACGCATGTAAGCGTGGGTTGGCGGCGAAGCGGTTGCTGGGGGTGAGGTCGACTTCGGGCGGCGATCTGGAGAGTCGGAGAGCAGCACTAAAACAAAAAAAACGAGGACTCACTCTGTTTCGCGTTGTCATATAACCAAAAGAGTCCCAACATTTGGGCATTGAGACGCCCGGAACTCGGCGTGTCGAGCCCAAACTACACCATAGCGGACGGAACGAATAGCCACTTTTTTAGAGAACAGCAGCAAGCTGCTTCCAAGTATGACCCTAACCTTCCACACGCGCTCCTTGCAAAGGGTAGAGCAGGAGAAGGGTCATTCTGAGCTCCGTGGGGAGGGTCAGTGGGCGATTCTTGCCTATCCGTACCTTGATTGTTTGTGCAATAGATTGCCGTGTGTCATGGCTGCTTCCCTCCACTCGATTAGAATTTAAAAGTTTCTCGACGAGAGGCGAGCCCGATTGCGCAACTGCTATCCGCCCTATCCCTTACTGCTGTCTTTTCGTTCTGGAAGCGTTGTGCGTTTTGCACAGCTCCGAGGAGTCCCTAATCTACAAGCCAACCCGCATTTCGTTCCCTTTAGGCCAACTCGAAAACTCAGCAATTTTCTCCCTCGGGGAAAGTTGTTGCTGACTGCTGTCTTCCGATAGCACGCGATGGCCTTCGCCCGTAGCTTGGGGGTATCATAGGACAGCCAGGACACGTTCGGTGTGGTACCCGGCTTGTGCTTCAACTTGCGAGCGGGTGAGAGCCACCGCGTCCCACACGCCACACAGCAGCGCCGCTACACACCCAAAGGGTTCACTGACATGGTACGCTTTCACTGGCGACTGCTGCTGGGTGCGTGCCGTGTGAGGGGGGCACGTGGAAGACTGCTATCCCAGCAAAAGCTCGCAGGGCGGGGGCGTCTTGGTAGGAACGAGAATCATCGGGTTGCTTCCGGGGGTACTACAGCAGTATCGTGGGAACCCTGCCGACAAGTTACACCCAGCCTCGAACATATCCTACACCACAAGTCGGGGGGCGTATGGCCAAAGTGCGAGCCATCCTTCCCATGCTTCATCGCTGCACAAGTACAACAAACGATCCATGGCCGCAACGTCTCCACCCGTCGGCGCGAAGAAGGAAGGCACACGTGTCGCGCCGACGACACACAGCAACCGCACAAACATGTGCGCGCGACCTTTCGCGCCCCTGCAAACCAAGATAGGCATACGCCAACCGAGCACCGACACAAGTTGATAGCACATCCATGGGTACCACACGCCAAGCCACGTCCATTACGCGGTTCCCACAGCAGCCCCACAGCCAGAGAGCTGTCCTATGGGCGCCCCTGAGGTGCATTTCGACATGGGGGAATCCTGCCACTCTGCTCGGCTGCTCGGCGCTCACGCAACAAAAAACACACTCACCCCGAGCACATCGACCGCGCTGCCAATGAGGAGCGCCGCCGAGATGAGAAAGCTGCTGGGCCGCATTGTTTCTGTCTGAGTGTTGTGAAGTGACCAGGGAACTGCACTGGTGTCGTGTAGCTGGTAGGCAGGTCCGAGGTTGGTGCGTGTGAGCGCGACGACTTGCGACTTGCGACGACCAGCTCGGGGGCACGCGATGGCGAAGGGGGAGAGAGTAGTGCTGCGTGTGCGTGACACATATAGTACCAACCAACGGCTCCCCCAGAGCATATTTGTGCAACAACCGGCAACCGGCACCTGCAACCATCACAACACAAGCTTGTTTTGGGCCTTTGGTGCGGAGCGGCTATCCGTGCAGAAGCGGGCACACCAACGGCGCCGACAGGGAAGGTATCGAAGAAAGCGATGTAGTGCGGCGTTAAAGGGTTTGATGTGGCGCGCCGAGTGCAGTTTTGTAGACATTCAAGGGCTACATACAACGGCGACATTTGAGAAAAAATGCATGTTTTTTTTCGTGGTGCTTGTCTGACAGCAGTTAGTTTGCGAATCTTGATTTGATCTAAATGTATGTGGCGACCACGTTTGCATACCATTCTCTCCCTGCCTCTCCGACTCTCACATGCTTTGACTTGTTGCCATATCGCATCGTCTACTACTGCTCTAGCCCTCAGCAGCAACGGCTGTCTCTCCCGCCGCACGCAGTGGCGAAGTTCAGCAGTCTTGCTCGGCCCAGTTCCCAACTCTCCGCCACGCTCCTCTCTCGCAGCGTCTTTCCAAACAACAACAAAAATTGAAAATTCAAACAAGTGGTTTGAAGTGGTAACACATCTTTTCGATTTGATTTCTGGAAGATAGATACGCGTGTATCAACATAGTTACCCCGGAGATTCATTGCGTCTGGTGTATCATGACGGTGGTGGACCAACGGTACTCTCTCTTGGACGATACGCCGCTGCGCTGCTGTAGGTCGAACCTCACATCGCCCGTTGAAGATCATGATGACTCTTTTTGCATAGGCGCCACAACGCTAAGAGTTTGAAACACTACATACAAATATGATACAACTATTGTACTCGCCTTTGCATAGAATACCGGGCACACAGCTCAATTTTCGGAACATGTGCTTCCCGACCATTCCGATTCTTATTCTTTGGTTTGGTGGCAGTTTCGGTCTCTCGCCTGCGATGTTGTGGATCACCATTGATTCTGGTTTTACCCTCCCTATCTATATATGCATATCTAGATATTTATACAGCCGTATCTGGTGTGTTGGGTTGTTGGGTTGGCTCTGGCCGAGCACAGTGAGAGTGAATATCTTTTTTGCCCTCCTCACAAGCGAGGGGGAGGGAAGGTGCCGGATGGTAGGTATGCTGTAAGCGGGATGATGGTGTTGTTCCGAGATCTCTGCTCAATATGATGTGTAAAATTGCGTGCATGTATGTACATATCCTCCAACATCCTTTTCTCAGGTTCAACTGACGACGACGAGGCCTGCCTGCCTTCGGCTGTCATCGGGCAAAAACCGTTGCCAGGTGTAGATAAGATTATTATTGCTGTCCGCGAACAAAAATTGGATACGTTACATTTATCAACATCAAAGATGCTCGTCGTATCTACTATCAAAACTTCTACTTGTGGTGCACGTAGGTACTGTATGCATGCAAGTTTGCTATATAATAAATGCAAGTATGGAACCAGATATTCCGCGTGGGTGGGGCGATGTACTTGCAACAAGGCGCAAGTGAGACCTGGTAGTAGGCGGGTACCGCCTTAATCGGGACTGCCCACTACATTATTTAGGAAGAAATTAGGGAAAATAGGTACACACAGAGAGAGGCTACCCATTTCGAGATATACAGATACACCCACAGCCGAAGGGTTTGCCATCGGGGTTGGGTTTTCGTCGCTTGGCAGCGATTTTGTAAAACGTGCCGCCCCCCCCCCCCTCGGTGTTTGCCGTCGGGGTTGGGTTTTCGTCGCTTGGCAACGACGTTGTAAAACAAGCCGCCCCCCCCGGTGTTTGCCATCGGGGTTGGGTTTTCGTCGCTTGGCAACGACGTTGTAAAACAAGCCAATTCACTTCGTGAACTCGGCAACCAGGTTACCGTTTTTTTTTTTTACCTTTGTTTTTTTTTTTTTTTGCGTTACCTAACCATAATTGTGGGCGAGCAGATCATGTTGTGGGGGGTGGAAAACCCTCACTCCGCGCAACGGGGGAAGATCGCACCACGTTGTGTTAAAATGATCAAGCATCCTCGAGGCAGTTACACAGTGCTTACAACTGTCTCTGGAAGTGAAAGCACCAGAAAATAAATTAAGTCATACGCAGCTGTCATCCGTACGCAAGGAAGTAAGCACAAGATGACGAACACCCTTAGCAGGATGCAGCTCACCCTTCATGCGACTCGCCAAATACCTCACGGCGCTTCGCGCTTGGTGATGTGAGAGCCTGGTCCGGTGAGAACCCGGCGTGCTCCGTCCCGGCTTTGTAGGGATGCGAGGTCAACGGTCTAACGACTACGGCATGCACGACCATGAGTACACCCCCCCCCCCCCCCGGAAACGCCTTTATTCAAGTTCGGCAGCATGGGTGCCGGTTAGCAGCACGTACTTGTACTTGGTAGTTTGTTGGAGGAGGTAGAATAACGGCCGCGACAAGTGCCCTTTGGAGAAGTAATGTTGGCATCTCGGAATACCGAGCTGTTGATCTTCGCCCCTCTCGCATGCGTGTTGTTCAAGGAAAAATAAATACACACACAGAAAGACTACCCATTCGAGATATGCATATGCCCACAGTCGAACGGGATGTGGTGGAGTCTTTTCAGTGAGTGGAGGAAAACCGGCTGGGTACTGGATTTATTTCGAGTCTTTTTAAGTCTATACACTGATGATTTATATCAGTGATGCCAGCTGGTGCTAAGTACAAAAACATCTGTATAGGTAACTTACATTTTACAATACATGCCCTGTAGTTCTCTACTGGGTCAACGACAAAATATCGGGGAGAATCCCTCCGTTGTGTCGTGTATTGTAAAATGTAACCTTCACAGGGGACACGGCGCAGCGTCTATTGACAGCTTGCTGGTTTGTTAGATATTAGGAATAATATTGTAAAAATAATGGAAGATGGAACGAAGGCTCAGCAGTAGTCTACATCACTCGTTTTTCAAACCTACAGATTTTTGAATTTCACGGGCAGCAGTTGTTTCCCGCCGTTTTTTTAATTTACAAAACGTGTTTGATCCTTTGGGGTAACGTATCTGATTCAGTGATGTTTACAGCAGTAGTTGAGAATGGTACACCTGGTGCATGGTAGGCAGGGCATAGCAGTCAGTTTGTATCATGTTAGCTTGTTTCTTGTTATGTTTGGTGTTGGTAAACACCATCAGTAGAGCACGGAAAGTTTTTAAATGATATACATCCAATGTGGCGGTTGTTGTCAACTTCCCTGGTGTTCCTCAGAGCGGCTTGCCGAGATATCTTGTCGCAACCATGTCGAAATCACGTTGTAGAGCATCCGTCTTGTTTGTACTAAGTACTTCGGAAGTACTTATTTTTCGTCGGATCCAAGCTGCCCTCTTTCGACTTCACGTTTGCTCACGAGGTGCGGGGATTCGTTGCTCCTCGTCGCACCGTGATCGTCCATGCGTGCTACCACAGAAGGCGTCCGTAGACGAACAGAGAGCTATTCTAGCACGGCGTGGAATTGTGATGTAGGGTTTCGAGGGAAAAAAGTCGATTTTGACCCAGTCAAGTGACAAAGTGTTGTGTGGCTCGGACAACTCGCGTCGATACGCGGTGCGCGGTGCGTGACCATATCTTTTCACCTTGCGGCGCAAGGCCCATAAAACTCAAGCCTCCTACTTCCATTTGGCCTCAATATTACGGCAACCGCTACATCTGCGATATTGAGGCATTCTCGAAACCCTTGTTCACAGATACGGCGGCTTCGGTTGCCCGATACAAAGCGGCGGTCATTCATTCCCAGCTGCCGCACTGCCTCCTCATTGTCGCCTCCCCCTCACCCTCGGCGAGCGAGAACCCGGCATATGGCTCCGTCCCGGCGTTGTCGGGGTGCGAGTTCAATGGTCTAACGACTACGGCATGCGTTTAGTTGAGTACACCCCCCCCCTGAGCGATGCCAACATTCATTTTTCAGTTCCAAGGGTACTTGTAATATCAGATGTGGGTTGTTTTGTCCACACGCACTCATGCCCCCCCGTGGTCCCTCCACCATTCCGACCCGCGCGCGCACCCCTTCGGTTCTCCACCCGTTTCACGGTTCCTCACGCAAAACACAAAATCAAACAGAATGGAGGGGGGACGGCAACCGAATCCCCCGCCCCCCCACCCGGCGCGGGCCTCTACGGGGGCTCAAGACCTTGAGACCCACGTCGCCAAGCCGCAGCCGGCAGGCGGCGGCTCCCAGCTGCCTGGGGGGGCCACCCGCCGGAGCGTTTCGTGCGACGGGCATAACGCGAAGCGAGAGGCACCGCGAAGCATCTCAACCAAGGCGGCGGCGGCGGCGCCACCACCACCACCGCCGCCAGCAGCAGCGGGAAGATCTCGGTCCAAATCGTCGTCGTTGCCGTCACCGCCGCCGCCGCCGCCGCCGCCGCCTCCGCCGCTGCACCGGATGGCACGAGCGCCATCGCTGCCTGCCGAGTCTTCCTCCTCGATCACTGGGGCCTTGCGGCGATACTTCTCGGCCGACCAGATGCCCAGCGACGCCGACGCCGACGCCGATGCCGACGATGGCGACCTGTCGCCGGCGGAGGCGCTGCCCACGCGCTCAGTCTTCATCGCCACGGCGGTGCTGGTGGGGAAGCGGAACAAGCAGCGGCACCTGCAGCACCAGCAGCAGCGGGAGGAGAGGACGTCGCCGAACTGGCGCGGGAAGGAGGAGGAGGGCGGGGTTAGCCGGAGCAGCGGCGGCGGCAGCAGCCGCGGCGGCGGCGGCGGTGCGAGCAGGACCCCCAGCCCTTCCTTGACGCGCCGGGTGTGGGCGTCCGCCTCCCCGAGGTTTGGCACCGGCGGCGGCGGCGGCGGCTGCGTCGGCGGCGATGGATGCGAAGGCTGCGTCGGCTGCGTTAGCATTCGGAGGCTGTCCAGCGGCAGCAGCGGCAGCAACGGCGGCAACGGCGGCGGAAGAGAGGGTGTGGACCCTGTCGCTCTCTGGCGGAGCTACAGCAGAGACGACGGCGTCAAAGGGGGCAGCGTTGCCCCGGCGACCGCCGCGGCGGCAAGCGCGGAGCAGAAGGCCAAAACGCCCGCGACTACCGTTTCCCCCATCGCCAGGTTCTACGACTACTGGAGACACTGCAACTTCCGACCGGCCTCGGCGGTGAGGAGTGCGACGAAGGACATGGCCGACGACATCCTGTCGACCGCGGGCGAAGACAAGGGAAGGATAACCGTCCCGGCGCCGTTGGATCCGGTCACTCCCGCGCGAGCAGCGCCGCGGACCCTGGCCACGAAGAGGAGCAGGGGGCCTCCGGCAGGCCAAGACGGTGAGCTGGTTGCCGGCGGCGGTAACGGGAGAGCCGGCAACATCGAGAGCGAGAGCGCCGCGGCCGCAGCCGCAGAGGCGAGGGAGGACAGGAAGGACCGAGCGGAGGCCGGGGCGAAGGCCAGGACGGCCTTTGCCGCCGCGGCAGTCGCGGAGCGACGGACGGAGGACGCGAAGCTTAGGCTCGGGGAGCTGAGGTTGCGCCCGGACAACAGGTAAGAAGAAGCGCGCTCGGACTGCTTCACTGCTTTAGTCGCGCCGTTGTGCCAGGGAGGGTGCGGAGGGGGGGGGCATCCGGCATCTTGTGTTTGTCAAGACGGTTCCTCTGACCGACGACGGATAATAACCGCGGCCTGCCCCACATCTCGCTTGTTTGTGTGATGATGTTCCCCCTCGCGTGCGCGCCGCGCCCCCTGTGTTTGACCTCGGTTCCGGATTTCGATTTTTTTTTTTTTTCGTGCAGCCGCTGCGCGGACTGCGGAGCGCCTTGCGCCGACTGGGCTTCCGTCGCGCACGGTTCTTTCGTGTGCCTCAAGTGCGCCGGGCAGCAACGCAGCCTCGGGATGCACGTGATCTTCACGCGGTCTCTCGTCATGGACAAGTGGACGGGTGAGCGTTGCGAGGGGTGCAATAGCTCTGCTATCAAAACATTTCTCGCTCGATTGGTTGGGGGTCCAGATGTGTTACCGACGTTTCGGTTGTGGCTCGCGCGCGCGCTGTTTGTCGTGGTAATGGTCGCGTGCCTGCCCTGCGGGCTGATGCCGTTGTTGTGGTTGCTGCTGCTGCTGCTGCTGCTGCGTGATAGCCACGAAACTCCCACATGGCTTCTTCAGCTACCACGCCAGCGTTCCCGACGCCGGGTGCGAGATTTTCGCCCCACCTTGCGCCCCCCCCCCGCTTTTTCCCTTGCCCTTGTTTTTTTTGTTGTTGCGGGAACCATCTTGGTGGTCGAGTAGATAATGTTGCGTGCGGGGTCGAGAACCTTCACTCCGCGCAAAGGGGATAGTCGCACCACGTTTTGTTGCGTAGGTCAAGCACCCTCGAGGCAGTTACACAGTGCTTCCATCTGTCACTGGAAGTGAAAGCACCAGAACATAAGTCAAGTCATTCGAAGCTGTCATCCGTATGCAAGGAAGTAAGCACAAGATGCCGAACACCCTTTGCAGGATGCGATGCACCCTTCATGCGACTCGCCGAATACCTCACGGCGCGTCACGCTTGGTGATATGAGAGCCTGGTCCGGTGAGAACCCGGCGTGCTCCGTCCCGGCTTTGTAGGGATGCGAGGTCAATGTTCGAACGACTAGGGCATGCACGACTATGAGTACACCCCTCTCCCCCCCCCCTGCCCGCTACACCCTCCCTGACCCCCCTATCCCGACCCAGACGAAAGCCTTCGCCTCATGGAGGCCGGCGGCAATAAGCGATTGGCGGAGTTCTCGAGACGGATGGGCCTCTACCCGTGGTCCACCGTGGAAGAAAAGTACCGTCACCCTTGCCTGCCGCTGTACCGGAAGCGCCTTGCCGCCCTGGCGGACGGGGAGAAGCCGCCGCCAATCTCGAGGGAAGCCCTGGAACAGGCGAGAGCGTTTTTTTTTGTGATTACAACGATCGTGGAGGGGGGTGACGAAAGTGGTGTTACTGTTTTGTAAGTGGTGGAGGTAAGGGGAGGGGGGGGGGGGGGGGG
>FN649728.1:2611041-2643654 GCA_000310025.1 Ectocarpus siliculosus | reverse complement strand
GGCGCTGCTGCCGCGGGACAGCCTCCGAATGGTAGCGCAGCCGACGCAGCTTTCGCATCCATCGCTGCAGACGCAGCAGCCGCCGCCGCTGCTGGTCCTAATCCTTCGTGCTCCTCCTCCTCCCCTATCCAACTTCTCATCACTCCCCCCAATTAATATCTCGTTGGAAAACAGGCTGTGCTGGAGGCGAGCGGGGAAGGAGAGGCCTCGGACGACGGTGGCAGCGACAACGAGAAAGGAAGTAGCGAAGCCTCCGCCGCCGCCGCCGCCGCCGCCGCCGCCGCTGCCCACGACCCGCTGAAGCTCCTCTTCAAGAGCGTTACCGGCGGGTGCGACGGGGTCGGCCAAGCCTTTCGACGGCACTTCTGCCAACAAGCCTTGTTTCGGAGGACGGGGGCCGGGGCCGGGGGCGAGGCAGGGGGAGGGGAAGGGGGCCGAGGCACGGGGCCCCCCAGATGGGTCGCCGACGAAGAGCAGGAGGCGTGCATGCTGTGCGACAGAGTGTGAGCCCCTTTTTTTGAGGCAGTTCGACAGAAGCTGCGGCAGCAGCAGCAGCACCAGCACAAGTAGCAGCGCGTCTGACGTCGGCAATGCTTTGAAGTTTGTTGGCACGGAAGAGCGAGGGCCAGGAGCACCAAGCTACAACAGCAGTAGCTATCCGATGATTAGTGGAGGCGTGGCGGATGTTGTGAGAATGAGGAGTGATTTCGGGCGTTAGACCTCGAGAGGGCCGAGATTGGTGCTTGGAGCGAATGGTGTGTCGCCAGGAGACCTTTTTTTCTGTGGTTGATAAGGAACGGGGAAGGAAAAGGGGGGCGGAGGGGAGGTAGCAGATCGTTCACCCCGAATTGGTTTTTTCCAGTTACCCCCAACCCCACCCACCGCTGTTCTTTTTACGGCACTCCTCGTTGTCATGGGGTGATGGCGATATGGTTTATATTTGTCGGCGAACTGAAGTCCGTGTTCTGTGTTGCACACTTTCCCATGTCCGTCCATCCCAGCGGTCTTCCTTTCCCCCCCCCCCCACCCGGAAAAAAGGACGTGCGGCCATATTTCCTGTCTTTATTATTTTGCAGGGTATTAGTATCATAGTGTTTTGTGACTGCTTTTCCGCCGGTTGCCTCTGGTGTCAAAAATCGCCCTAGGTTTACGGTGATTCTGCGGCGCCACCACTGCCGCCGCTGTGGGCGCCTCTCCTGCAAGTTCTGCGCTCCCACGGAAAACTCCCGTCCCATATTAGAGGTAAGGCCCCGCGGAACGCTGCGTGTAGTGGTACTCAGCAGGATGGGTATGTTGTGCCGGAAAATTCTAAATACCTAGCCGAGCACCTTTGTGCGTAGATCGTGGTGTCTCTTTTAAGCAACAGGATGATTTCTCGTCCTGTCTCAAAAGGGGTTCATTGTCCCGGGCAACGGTCGAACGACTAAGGCAAAGCAATCGATTGAGGCACCGCGTGAAAATCTAGCGGGTGCGGCTTTTGAGTCGACAGCAAATAAACACAAACAGCGGTGGTATGTATGTACCAACTTGAGTAGCCCGAGAATTTCCCGTCTTTCACGGGAAGCCGTTCTGCGTGAGGGAGCCGCGGTGTTTGGCGTATAATAAGCCTATTTCCCTTCATGCACTTGATCAAAGATATTGTTTTCGCTTGTTGAACCCGGTTGATGAGGAGGGTTTCAGGGAGGCGGTATCATCCATTCCCAGGGGAGGGGGGTGTACTCCTAGTCGTGTATGCCGTAGTCGTTCGACCGTTCACCTCGCATCCCTACAAAACGGGGACGGAGCACGCCGGGTTCTCACCGGACCAGGCTCTCATATCACCAAGCGCGAAGCGCCATGAGGTATTCGGCGAGTCGCATGAAGGGTGCGCTGCATCCTGCTAAGGGTGTTCGGCATCTTGGGCTTACTTCCTTGCGTACGGATGACAGCTTCGAATGACTTGATTTATTTTCTGGTGCTTTCACTTCCAGTGACAGTTGTAAGCACTGTGTAACTAACTGCCTTGAGGGTGCTTGACCAATATAACACAACGTGGTGCGATCATCCCCATTTCGCGGAGTGAGGGTTCTCCACCCCGCACAACATAATCTACTCGACCACCATTCATGGTTACCGCAAAAATAAAAGAACCCAAAGGCAAAAAAAAAAAACGGTAACCTGGGTGCCGAGCTCACGAAGTGATCGGCTTGTATTACAACATCGCTGCAAAGCAACGAAAACCCAACCACGATGGCGCAAACACCGGGGGGGGCGGCTTGTTTTACAACGTCGTTGCCAAGCGACGATAACCCAACCCCGATGGCAAACACCGGGGGGGGGCGTACTCTTATGTTTTGCATGTCTTAACGGTTAGACCATTGACCACGCGTCCTCGAGAAAACGGAGCATTGTTCCCACAGGACCGATCACCGATGGCCAATCGTTCCTTCCTACTTTGCCAAAGGTGGCTCAAAAATGTCTTCCCTAGACTGTCTATCCTAACGATATCCCTTCCCGCCTTTTCAAACCACTTCCTACTCCCCAGTACAGCTACCGTCCTCTCCTCTCTATTCCATGCCTCAAACATCTCCCTGTACGTCCCTTGTATTTTTCCCAGCTCAGTCATGTACACTTCCCTCTCCGTATTGTACAGCCGACATTCCGCGACTACATGAACACGGTCTTCGCATTCGAAGCCGCAATCACATTTGAACTTGTCGTCTTCGTCGTGTACCTTCCTATGTCTTCGTCGACGTTCGCGAAGGTCTGTGCCCCCGGTCCTGAATTTGACCTTAAGCCTTGTCCCTGCATCCATTGGTCCATGTAGTAGGTAATCCTTGAACCCTATTCCTTCTTTCAACATTCCGTACACTTCTAGACCCTCCTTATCCTCGGTTTGTTTCCTTAGATTCCGTTCTTCTCTCTCGGCACAAGCAACAGGTATCTTCTCCTTGAACCCCTGTAGACCCTCCGTTTCCAGCGTTTCATCTTCGTCGATGTCTAACCCCTTCCATACGTCCTCTACAACCTTGACCCATTCCGTGGGTTGTCTACCCCTCTTTTTGTTTGCCCACTTCGCCTCCCATACTATTTTCGGCAACCTCTCCTCTCCCATCCCGCACATGCGATACTGCCATTTCAGCTTCCTTGCGTCTCTTCCCGACCGTAGGGATTGGATCCCCAATTCTGCCCTGACGGCTGCATTATTTGTGCGCTTGGAGCATCCTAGGATGATTTTCGCTGTTTTCTTTTGCGCCGCCTCGAGTTATTTCACTCCTTTTTTTTTTCTTTCCCATATTTTTCCGGGGTATTCTAGGGGGGGTAGGATTACGTTTTTCAAAACCCCCATTTTGATGCATGTATGGGGGTCCCGTTTTGGGAGTACCCCGGGGGGGGGGGGGGGGTATTCCCAAGCGAGGTTGTATGTGTTGCGTTGTCCGGGCCGTGTGTCCACAGGAGGCTCGCCGCGTGAGAATTTATCGCACGTGTTTCACAGATGTCTTTTTCCACAAGGAGCCATCGCCTCAAGTGTATGAAGTGATGCTGTATCGATTGTTTGGATGACGTGGTTCATAACACGCAAACGTTGTGTAGTGCCATGCGACAGGAGGTGTGCTGTGCAACGCCCTTCCGTCGCACTCCAGCCATTATTCTTGTTGTGGGCCTGCAAAACGCTGTTCCTACTTGTTTGTGACACGTGCCAATGCTTACTTTTACCGAGTCCTTTCCGACAACGTGACCATCGTTTCCTCGCCGCCACGCCTCTGCTGCTGTACTCCTTCCCGCCCTCCGACGACCATAAACCAACAATGAAGTGGGGGTTCACCGAGTCGGTGAGGCACTGCCGTCTCTGCTACCGCTCGCCCCTGCTGGAGTGGCCCGACCGCCCCAGCGACTGAACCCGACCCTTGAAAACCACCACCCGCCCTGCCAGGCGTCCGCCGTCCCGACCTTTCCTGGTCGCGCGAGAGCAAGAAAACGGAGTGCGGGTCAGCGTGTATCGTTATGTATTGTTACCTACAGATGTCTGTCCGCCTGGACCGAAAAGACAGGGTCAGGCCAAGCCAGTCTGTCTGTTCGTCGTGTAATTTAGTAGCTGGAGAGAGAGACGGTCTCATGGTCTTGTTGCCTCTTCGGGGAAAAAGGGGGGGGGCAGATTGATTTCCCCGAGCGACGGCGTCATGGATGGGTTGGAGGTCTGGATTTTCATTCAGACCCAAGAGCTACAGGTACATTAGTCCGTTGTATTTTCTAATTTAGCTTTCAGGCATGATATGTGCATGGAGCTGCGCTGCGATGCGATTTGTTTGGAGGTGTTGACACGAGACCGTATTCCAAGCACGGCAGTTTGGTTTCCACAAAAGGAGCCAGAATCCCGAGTAATACTACGGAATCAGGATTGGATGAAAAACCTACGACGTCTGTCGGTTGTGCTCCGGCAGACGCATGGTTCGCATCCAGAAGGAAGTGCCCGTCCTAGTTTAGTTATCGCCTGCGGTGTGCGTAAGAGTGTATTGAAACCTGGGGTGTACAGACTTGTCGGGAGACGGCGGGTCACGGGTGGGGATTTGTATATGGTGTGGGGCACGATGTCGGGGAGAGTGGTGTTTGTCGGTTTCGCACGCTGAGCTTGTGCGGGGTGTAGTGTTCCGTTCTTACCTGCCGGATGACAGACCAGGCCGGGCACAAGGGCGAGTGCCGGGTTTCCGGGGCAACGTAGACTGAATCGCGTGGGGAAGCAAGCGAGAGGAAACCAGTCGCCCGTACGTGCTTATTTCCTTTGGTCTGCTGCGTGTTCAGGAATGTATGATGCGTATGCATAGCAACACATTTTTATGATTCTACTTTGTGTAACCTTGCGGTTGAGAACGGGAGCGAGCTCAACAGTTACTTACAGTCATTGGAAACATGCGGCCAGTCAGTTGCAGTTTGCCATCGCGGCACTTCTGACGGAGTTAGGGTCGGGTGTCGCCGTGGAGGTAAGACAGGAGGCTGCGTCACCGCCCAAACGGTTTAGAATGAAAAATAGATCAAGGTATTGTGCCAACATCTGCATGGTAGTATTGCCTCGAGCGTCTTGGGTGCCTTGTATGCTGATGGTCTTGTTTGTTTTCTAGGGGCCAGAGCAGAGTCATCCGTCCCATGAGGCGAGATTTTGGGTCGCACATTGTTATGCCTTAGGTATGTTTCTGCGGGCGACACCTTTGTTGGGCTTTGCTTGTGAGGCCAGGTTGCGTAGGATACGGAAGCAGGCACCTACAATAGGCACGTCGTCCGTGTTTTTTTTTTCATGCCGGCTACTTTTCTTGTTCAAGAGTGCGCGCGTTTGGGGCATATTTACGCACAGGGTTCCCCCCCCTTCCCACCCGCCCTCACTTCTAACCTTTCGAGGAAGTATCACCCCCTTTGCCGTCGTCGGTCACCCTCCCCTGCCATTTTTCTTGTGCTTGGAGTGGATTGTCTTGTGCGACACCGACATTCATTCCGGTTTAGAGACGCGTTTCAGAACCATGCGCTAGTCTTTACCAGTGTTTATGATTCCCTCAACTGCTGATAGATAGGTATTGCGAACGCCCACCGTAGTTGCCCCTCCTCTCACCGAAGAGCGAGAGCGCGAGTGACCAGCCAATGTGATGCTGTGCTCTCTGAACGATGTGTTGTGCTGACCTCACGATGAGTATCTGTGTTGTCCGGGGATGAACATGGTTTGTTTGGGCGTTGTTCATACGTGAAAAGAAGCAGTCAGGCTACCCGGTATCCCTAGCGTTAGACGTTTTCGGGGGGCCTTGTTTCGTTTCTGTACGTCGTTGGCTGTTGATGGTCGGCAGAAATGTACCCATGTTTCCGGCGTGTTCAGTTTAGGATTCAAACAAAACTACCATTGCTCCTTGCGACGCATGCACATTGCGGCGGGGAGTGTACAATAGCGTGCGCGGTTACTCTTGCCTCGGAGCTGGGTTTTCGGTCGGCTACTACCGTGGTAGCAAGTAAAATAGCATGTGAAGACTACGGTACAACCACAGCGCCAAGAAAAAGTGTTGGCTTCCTCAGAGATTGGGAATAAATGCAGGCAACGAAGGTTTGGGCGTGTTCCCGTCCCGTTTGCGCCAGTTTCAGCCGGGCAGGCAGCACGGACGCATCACATGCATTGGTTGTTTATGGATATCTCTGCGTTTGGGAGCGGCCCGAGGGCCATATTTTGAGGTGCGCGTTTGTTGCTCCCGAGTTCGAGACTACTTGCATAGCGAAGTTTTCCGGCAGTACCCTAGACAACAACGTTGATTGACCCAGTGCGGTTGTGAGCAAAAAGCTATTACGTTCAAATTCGGTTGCAATGCATTTTGTTGTAGCCCAGCAAATTTCTCTGCTTCGACAATATTGAGCTACACACGAAAGACGAAGACTTGTTTATGGTCATGTGTACCTCAAGTAAGGTTAGCTTACTTGTTGTGACGGGTATTCGTCAGTTTGTCTGTAAGAAGGGCATGGAAGATGAGGAACTGTTTTTTTATATGTTATGTCCACTTTGATCTATTCTAGATGTGCCCCATGGTTTCGATGGGAGAGAACAAATCGTAATATTAATGATACCTCTTCGGCGCGCTAAGTGTACTGAGGCCACCGGCCGAAAGGCATGGAAAGCCGTGGCGGGATGGCAGGATTGGATCAAAGAGACAGACCCGTACCATATCTACCATATCGTATGATGTGACGAGCGAAAAGCACCTGACCGTGTGGGTCACACCCCCTTGTACCGTCCGTGCTATGCCTTGTAGGTCTTGGCTGTGCCAATCAGGAAGGAACGTTTAGGCACGATGAAGAGCGAGGGTGTACACAAGGGTGCACCCGCAGACTTTACCCGAGGATTTCGGGTACATGTCGCCGCCTCAGCCAGAATGCCTCCTCCTCATACCCGGGGATATCTTATCAATGTCCCCGCTGCCCCCTCCAACACCCCCCCCACGGCCGAGAGTAGATTATGTTGCGCGGGGTCGAGAACCCTCACCTCGCAAAAAGGAGATGATCGCACCACGTGATGTCAAATTGGTCAAGCACTCTCGAGGCAGTTACACAGTGGCTATGACTGTCTCTTTCAAGTGGAAGTACCTGAAAATAAACCAAGTCACGCGCAGCGGTCATCCGTGTTGCACGCAAGGAAGTGAGCACAAGATGCCGAACACCCTTAGCAGGATGCATCGCCCTCTAGATGCGACTCGCCAAGTACCTCACGGGCGCTTCGCGCTTGGTGATGCAAGAGCCTCGTCCGGTGAGAACCCGGAGTGCTCCGTCCCGGCTTTGTAGAGAGGCGAGGTCAGACAGTGGCCTAACGACTATGGCATGCACGGCTATGTGACTTCCCCCCCATGGGAATATATTTTCGATTTGTGGGCTTAGAGTACGTGAGTTGATATTTTTTCCGCGCACACCGTTGGTATGTTCGACTGGCGGGATGTTTGCTTGACAAAACGACGGGGCCACGCCCACTGAAGCAGTGAAGCGAGGAGCGGGGCCGAACTTCGGCATAGACTACAAACGGTGGGGAAAAAATGGAGGCGGTACCACAAGACTTTGTTCACTTCGTGTCTCGGCTATGCAATTTGTACCGGGGCAAGGAGAGGCAAGCGGGGGACGTCTTGTTATCGTAGAAGCCTTTTTCTACTGCCAAGGCGTCTATCTCTGGGGCACCCCTTTGCGTGATATATCTAACCCAATCTAACGAAGCCACACTCGTAGAACCCAAGTATTGTTTTTCGAGTCCAAAGAATTCGAGCAGGGGCGGGCTCTGTCTGAGAGGTGTGCTCCCATGCTGTTGCCGGTGAAAGCCGGGCAGTTGAAAACTTGTGTTTCGTGGACGCGATGAACAAAGGAGGCTACATCCACGCTTACACTCTCGCCGTTAGAAGCTACACACCCACTGAACCACAGTACATACTGCGTGTACGAACACAGACTTTCGCCACCTCCGTGCGACCCATGTCGTCACAACGGCCCTAGGACCTCACCAACCAACATCATCGGGCATCGCGCGCGCTTGCAAAAGCTCAAGGAACGGACCCCATCTGCCTGTTGCGATTGACATCTCGCCGAACACCGGCGTCATGCCCCCGTCACTAGCAGCTCTGTTGGGGCACGGCCATGCGACGTTGACGAACTTCTTAACTGCTTTCTACGAAACTATCTAACCGCTAAGGCATGCACAACGCAAGTTCTGGCTATACCCGACGCGTTCGGGGTGCCTCACACTATTTGGCCCAATCCCAACACCCAATCACTGACACGCGGTGCTGCAGGGCCGCCCGTAGTCCGTCGGTGTCGCACGCGCACGCGAGCCGGCAGCGCCTAAGTCGAGTGAACACGGGTCGATGCGACGACGACCAAGTCAACAGCCGTATATTTACGATAGGATAAGCCTCAGAGGGTGTCAAGCGCCCATCTGGTCCTTTCGTTGGGACGATACAAGGCTCGTAACAATGTTGGTTTACCCGTTTGACGCTGAGCTCGCGATCTAGGTAGCAAGTTTCTTGGGGCTGGTGCAGTAGCGGCGGCTGATAAAAAAACAACGCTTCGATAGAAACTTAGGGAAGAGATTTCGCACGATAGCAATCGTTTTTTGACCATTCAAGAGATACTGGGTCCATATTGTAGCACGAGATACACTCGATTAACATCTTATCATACGGCCAAACCCTTGAGAGCAAAAACGCATGCAAGCCAAACGTCACAACAGCTCGCACCAGCAGATGCACTATGGAAGCGCGGGCCAATGCTGCGTATGCGCACGCAACAACACACCGAGCCCGCCAGGCTTGGCATTTGTACACGAAAGATGTTTCCTACAAAGGAGAGCCGTTACATCTGATTTGTCCTTGATTTCTACTACAAGAAGAGCAGTTACGTCTGAGTTGTCCTTGATTCTCCGCTTCGTGGTCCAAACTCATGACTGATTTCAACATGTCACATTTCGGTCAAAACCCGATAGTATCAACGAGATCGACAGTTAAACCACAAGCTAGATGCACCTTGGGTGTACAAACCGCAACTCACACACCACATACAAACTGCAACTCACCGTGCCGCTGTCACAGAAAGCAGACGACCGTGCGGAACACTCCGCCCGAGTTCATACCCAGCAGAGCCGGGACCAAGACCCTCAAGCCCCCTTCCCCATCCGCCATTCGCCTTCTCACCCTGCCGGCACCGCCCCTTTCGCCATCCATAGGCCCACCCCCGCTGCCGCCGGCACCCGTTTCCCCCACTTTGTAGCTGCCGTCGTCCTCGTCGTGACCCACCAGCGCTTCCCTCTCCCTCCCCGCCCTCGCGCGAAGCATCACCAGCCAGCAGCGGCGCCTCCACGCCCTGTCCGCCGGAGCACGCGCCAGCAGCACTAGTGCGCGTTGCATCTCCCGTTGCATCTTTTCCGAGTTCCGGGGCGTCACATTGCTGCTTGCAACTGCTGCAGCACCCCTCCTAAGGTAGTCGGAGGGTGTTTCACCGCGGGTGTCGAGGGCAGTTTCCGACGCCCCCCATCTCAACAGGAGGTCAACAGCAGTTCTGCCTGTACCTGACAAACAACCAATGCACGCCCAATGCAAGGCCGACCGACCAGCGTTGTCCTGCTCATCGAAGTTGCCTTCCCGCTTCAAAAGGGCAACCATGGTTTCGTCATGTCCGTGTACGGCGGACGCGTGGAGAGGTATCGATCCACCCGCCGTTTTAGCATTGACATCGGCCCCAGCATCGAGAAGAACGTCTACCACCTCACCCCCCTGCTTGTGTTGAGCGGCAAAGAGCAAGGCCGTTTGACCGTGTGAGCCGACAGCGCTCGCGTCTCCCCCGTTCTGAACAAAAGCTTTGACCACCTCAACGTGTCATTTTACTGCCGCCATCTCGAGCGCCGCCATGTCTGAAACGCCCCCAGAGTAGCAACGTAGGGTGGTGTCGGCACCAGCCCGCAGGAGAGCCTCGACTGTAGAACGGTGGCCATTTGCAGACGCCAGCATCAGTGGGGAATGCAAATCGTTGTCTCGAGCGTTGATAGAGGTGCTGGTGTCGCCGAGCAGGGTTGACACGACACGACTGTTGCCAACTGCAGCAGCAACATGCAGCGGAGTACGGCCGAATCTGGTGCGAGAATTCGGACAAGCTCCACCGATCAAGAGATTACCTACCAGGTCGCCGTGTCCCCCTTCAGCGGCGACATGGAAGGGCACACACTGATCCCCCGGGTCGACCCGGCGGATGTTGGCTCCAGCAATCATGAGCGTCCTCGCTGCCGCTTCGTGACCGCATACAACGGCCAGGTGCAGTGCCGATCTCTTCGACGACACCGATACCACATTGACATCCGGCGCACATCCTGATTCAAGCAGCTTCGTCACCACATCCGCGTTTCCACCTAGGGCAGCGGCGTCGAGCATTGTCCGGCCGCGGCACCCTCTCCACCCTGCTCTGCCGTCGGCGCCGGCCTCGAGCAGTCTCTCGACAAGGCCGATATTGCCGCGGGCTGCGGCATGCTCGAGTGGAGCCCGGAGCCAATCCGCCCATTGCTCGGGAGTAGCACAGAAAGAGAGGAGCTTGAAAATCTCAACCTCCGCCCCTTCGAGCAGAGCACGCTTCGGGTACAGGTGCATGCTTGACAACGATGATTTTGAATCGAGTCTCGCCGCTGTGTGTCCTCGACGCCGTAGAGAAAGATGGTAGGGAGTGACTCTTACGCACTCTTGCAGATCTCCTTGGTGATCTGGATGGTAATCGGACAGAAAAAACCTGCAGAGCTACGTCTCTTTACCAGGCACGCGTGTCCGTGTGGGTGGTGGGCCAGCCAGCCAGCGAGACACGCCAGACGCGACACAGCAGGTTTGGGTTTTGCATATTTGGCATCTTGTTGAGGGGTCCCGTAGCTGCGAAATGTCAACCGGACCGTATGCCTCGAATACAACCCAAATCCAGGTTGCCCACCAGCAGTCCAACAAATCCCGCTTCGCGCGAATTAATATAACTCGTTCCCGGGTTGCCCTACCCATGGTCGCTGAGCCACAAATCTAAGTTGTCGGTGCGTAAAACAAATCCACCTCACATTCCCAATGACATGTTTTATGCTACAAAAAGAGGATTTTACCCGCGTGCCCCGAGTAGTTTGGAGTGCATGATGCCTATGATACTCTCCGCCTCGCTCAGCTTCTGATGGAAGGCAACGGATACATTATTAACTGAGAGCATATGCATACTACCAGCATGCAGCAGTAGTTTGCGTTGTGCAGGTGAAGCCCCAAAGAGCAAGGGTGCCATTTCACAGATAGATACCGCAGCGCAGCGAGAAAAGGATCGCTGCTCTGCGCATTGTGGCCTGTCAAAATAGAAGTGCAAGGGAACGCGAGAGCAAGAACTCATTACAAGACCTGTGGATGTGAGAGAATTACCAAAGTTTCGGGCCATGGGTAATTGTCTCACCCCAAGAGTATTGTACAGCAGTAGAGAAAACGATGCTTATCAGCAGTACTTGGTGGGGAAGAGGATTCATGGTCGATTTCCAATGGCCAAATAGTATCGCCCTCCCGATCTGACAACTGTGCATAGCTCAATCTGCGTCGAGGAAGGCCTGCCCGCAAGCACTTTTGCGGTTGATCGCCTGCGGCGGTTGAAGGCCAGCATAAAACAACAAAATAACCGCATCGCCAACCTCTGGACAACCCGGCCTGTTATGGGACTCATTCCAGCATGTCTTGGCCCAAAAAATATTGTTAAATGCACGTAGGATACCTCCTGCAGGTTCTATCCTGATACTAATACTCTAGGCAATAGCAAGGAACACCCAACGCCTTTCTTTCTGGGGACAAACATTAGACAGGCAAAGGCAGCCGTGCCGAAGTGCCGCTATTTTCGCTACATCGTAGTTCTACACTTTTCTGGGTAGGTTGTGCATGCTGGGGTCAGAGCGAAAGCTTCCAATCCCCCCGAAACAACCCCCCGATTCTCCAATCCCTCTACGTGTTTTCCTCTCATACTCTTTGCAGGGTTTTGCCTCGCGCCAGCACAAAAACAGAGACAACACCGGCGCCACACAGCAAGCTCTTCAAACGTTTCGACACACGGGGTCACCGGGTCATTTCTATAAAGTAACAATCAGTACACACGATACCTGCAATACCGCTATTACTACTACTGCATGTGTTCCGATTGACACTCGACTCTCCGTTGCCGCCAAGCCGAAAACAGCCTGCAGCGACGTAGCATGCTCCAAGCAAGAGCCCAACACACTACGAGAGACAAAACACCCATCAGCCCCCTCCGTGGCGACACTGCTGCTCGTCACCAAGGCAACAAGGTGAAACAGAGTCTCAAAAACGCCGCAGTACTGCTGCCCCGCAACCATTTTATCTTCGCCCATCTATCAAGTCAGTGATCTTATGCAAGCTCATTGCCTCCCCTCCTCCCCCCCCACCCCTCCTCCCATTCACGTGGCCTTGGCCTTGCTTCCTTTTGCCGCACAACCACGGCATCTCCAACAACTAGCCTCGAGCCCCAAAACACCGTGTCCCCATTAGGACAACACACCAACAACGGTAACGACATCGACTTGCCATGAAACGAGGCCCAACCAAGCAAAACACCAAACGGAACAAGATGCCGCGATCAACCCGAAACAGCACATCAGTTCTTGCTGCGAGAGTCTGCGAGCGCGGCCGCCCCAGCCTTGTCTCCCTTGCTGACCAGGTCGTAGTATGCTACGAAGGTGGCGAAGTCCTTGCTGCCGAGCGCAAGCTTGGGCCGTCCGATCATCGCCGCCATCAGCGACCGAATCTTCGCAACGGAACGGGGCGAGACAAGCAGGGTGTTGATTCGTGGGCACCACGAAGAGGGTTGGGGATTCGAGAGTGTGTGGGGAGACGGGGGAGCAATAGGCAGCAACAAGAGCATGCGGTGCGACCAACACAATCAGCCGCACCGCACCGAGTGGTTCAAGGAGTAACGAGACGCGCGAGACACGCCGTGTAAGCAGCGTACGTAGGCGGGTTGGAGAGAACACGATCACAGGGGGTGGGAGTGGGACAAGCTTGGGCTATGTAGGCGGGGTGCATGCGGAGGTGTGCCAACGGTACAACCGCAACAGCACCCCAAAAATATGGTGAGCTTTTTATGCGATTGCCAAACCGCCCCCAGACGGCCCCTTCCAGTCTGTACCAGGCCAACTCAGACTGTGTAAAACGTTTGGCTCTAACACAGACCAAAACATTTGGCTCTTGTCTCACCTCCTCTGTCCAAGCCGCTGGCGTCTGCAGCTGAGACGGGCCAGGAAACTTCCGAGAAGGATCTGAGGAAATGCGACTGATCGCCCTGATTCCACATCAAACCGTAGCCACGCCAAGAGACCAGAAATAACGAGAGAGAGCGGACGGGGGGGGGGGGGGGAGGGGGGTGTGCGGGCATATTCGAAATAGGGGGACGGGATGGTTCCCATCATGAACCTAGGAAAGCAAGCAAAGTCGTTAAATAGGGCGTTCGTCACCACAAGGACAAACCAAACGCTTAGCGGGGTGTGCCTGAACGGCGGGCAGAGGCATCCGTGAGGGTTCCGTTCAGCATCACCTCGTTAACACAATTTATTGATGCCGCCCATGGTGTACCTGTCATACCGTTTTCACAGTCGTTCACGTTGTGTCGCAGGCCGCCTTAAGTGGTCCACAACGCCTCTCACCTCATTGGAAACCTGGGCACGTCTGCAGCCGCCACCCAAGAAACTTCCATCGTGGTTCGCGACAACTTTGTTGGCCGGAGTGAGAGGGCAGTGGGTGGGAGCGCATGACAAAGGGCCTTAATTCGTCTACATGTATCACAGCGCATCAAACACAACATTCTGTGGTAGGACTTCCCAGGGTAGGACTTCGGCAGGAAAGAGGGCCATGTGTTTTCTTATAAGCGCCAAAAAAATCCAGCGGGCAACGAAGCCCCGTGGTAAGGAACGGCGATTGGTGCACCCTCCACGAAATGTTCCCGCACGACAATTCTACTTCCCGTGCACAGTAAGAGCAGCACCATGGACAAAAGTGGGGAGGGTGTTCATGACCGCAGGCGCCCACAGCAGGCACAACGCGGCAGCCGCAACATAAAGGAGCCCTACCAAAGGTGGGCATCGCCACGAAAAAAACGCCAACGCCAGGCAAGGACCCGCAAAACTCAGCGTTTATCCCGACGTATACCGCCGAGGCTCATTGCAGCTCCACAACTCATCGCATCGCGTCCGGCAACACGTTTATTACTCCAACTATCTATTTATTTTTCTAGCAAACGTGGCACACCTGAGAGCAAAGCCAGAAGAGCTGCCGCAACGCCGACCCCACGGGCTGAGCCGGGCTGAACCCCCCCCGCCCCCCGCCGTCGCCTCTGCCGCCCCTGTTGTACGAAAACGTCACCAGGTGCACCGCCGGCTGGGCTACGTAGCCGCTGGTGTCCCCTGAGGGGGGATGCGCCAAGGAGTCGAACACCCGGGATAGCTGCAAGACCCCGGCTCCGTTTGTGCGCGCCGCCTGAGCAAGGACGGGGGTACCGCAGTAGAGGACGGTTGAAGGGGAACTCGACCGCGGCGAGAGTGTTTTTTTAACACTTGTATTTGCAGAGACTGTCGTATGCATAGGTCCAACAACCAACGCTGAACAACAAGCCCGGAGGTGGTGGTTAAACCCTCGGCGCCGTTTTCGCTAAATACGATGAATTAATACTTATATGTACTTAATTGCCACGTTGTGCGCCGTGCGCGCGACAAGCGACCCCGCCAAAGCCACCTGACAAAAAAAGAGACAATCTGCTGGAAGGTCAGACGTATCGTGCCCGCTGTCTACCCAAGTACTTCCAAATACTGCCTTTTGCTTATTGCTTTTTTGGGGGGGTGGGCGATGATGCCTTCTGAAGGAGTATGCATAAAATTGATGTATTCACGAAGGTATTTTTGGTTGGTCACCTCGGGGGCGACGACGATAGAGCGCGTCCTTCCTCGTGGTGCCGTGACGATATCACGCAAAGTTTGCTCCTGTACACACAAGAATCAGACGGGGGGGGGGGGGACGGATGTAAAAAGACCTCAATAGTCATTGGTGGAATGGTGGTAATATATTGACACGACAGCGATTCGTACCTTTTGAGGCTATAGTCCTTTCTCCACCTAAAGGTACCAAACGTGTCGTCGTCGTCAACAGGTGTGGGCGTTTTCTGCAGAACAGTGGTATATACCAGCCGGTCTACACCGCTCCATCGACTTGAAATACCGCCCGTGACAAAAGGCGAAACGTATGTCTTTCGTGCGTGTCGAACGGGCCTCGTGAGGCGGGAAGCGGTAAAGACACACGAGTTGCGAAAAAAAAATTGGACGATATCGAGGACTTTCGTCGGAACGTAAGATAGCATGCCCAAAATCGTTACATTATTTATTCAACACTCAGTACGGTAGTCACGATGCACCCATTTCGGAGTTGCTGTTGCCCCTGACGGCAGTAAGAGATACCACACGGCTTGAGTATAGGCGCACTCCTGGTGGCCCGAAAACGAACGGCAAAGCCGCTTGAAAGGGCGCAGTACACAGCATACATACAACATTCGGCTTGCGCTGAAAAAACACACCGGAAAGTACATCGCCACACGATCGGGTATGTAGCTCGCCTATGACGGAACGCGACCGCGTCAGTTGGAACGGGCACCGATGTTCGAAGGTGCTTTACAGAGATCAGAGCATTTTCGATGTAAAGAAGTCAACAACTGCTAACCATGTGTGCACAAAAACAGCACAAACACTACAATGCACGCGGTGCCCCTTGCTGTGTACCTTCTTGAGGGCGCCGGCTGCAGGAGGCCCCCGGAACGAGCCCAGCACCGCAGAGACAAACCGGATTCTAGTCAAATTCACCTGAACGAACAGCAGCACACAGCAGTCCCATCACAACAGGAGGAAACACTTGGGGGGGACGTATGTCACCACGAACGATGGAGGTGCAGGGTATGTGTCCAACAGGATTGACGTGCCCAAGAAAAAGGCGAGGAGAACCGAGAGCTAACAAGGGGGGGGGGGGGGGTACTCATAGTCCTGCATGCCGTAATCCTTTGACCATTGACCTCGCTAACAAGGGGGGGGGGGGAGGGATTCAGTGCGGACGAACGGGAGAAACAGCAGGTGTACATTATATTGCAAAAAACGGGTAATGTAGACCATACACAAGTCCATCAGGACGCTACAACGGCATGCCGATCGATGGGGCGAGAACATCGCGAAGGGCGACATCCCGACAACAACGATGCATGGCACATGACAAAACAGCCTGCTACAGAAGAGTGAGTACCCTCGCAGTAACGGTTTTTCTCTTACCGGTGCTGATCCCCCTCCCGCGGCGATGGCCGTGAACTGCGGGGTGACCCGAGACTGGAGGTACAGCACCTTGGGAGGCGTTTTATCACGAGGGGGCGAAATAGACACGTTTCATACAGTAGCAAGCGCCCGCACCCGCCAAACGATAACTTTCGCAACCCTGGGCTTGTTTGGTTCCTCTGTTGGTGGTGTTAGTTAGTTTAGGGTCGGATTCAATTTATTGACGTTTCGAAATTGTGAACCTCATGTTCTCTAACTGCCTTGTGCCTAAATGCGGGAGCGGATTGAGGAAGAACGACGAGCGACAGGGCGGTGCGTTGATATCATCCCAGAACCCGCCCAGCAGGTAGGTAAGTGAGTCTCGGGGAGCCGCACTTTCCCTTCAGTACCAATGCCAAACAAACACAGAAGCACACTTTTTTGCACGCACCTCGAGAAAGCAGCAGCTGTTTCTAACGATGATATCGCCCCGGTAGATGCCCCCTCCGGGCCGACCAGAAGGCGGCTCCGCTGCCGGCGACCTTTCGATTTCAAAAAGACGAGCAAAAAAAAGAAGAAAAGTACACGGTATGCATAAGAGCACACAGAAAACACCACGAGACCATGCGTTAGCTACTCTACCAAGACGGGGCGGCTGGCCAAGAGCTCGTTCACCGCGGCTCGTTTTTGTGGGCTATCGTGTGAAACGAAGACTGTTCTGCCGAGACGAGACGTGCAGGGCGCTGCTTGCTACATGCCACCGCTGCTGTGCTTGACTGCTGCGCTGCACGAAACACATCCTGGGGCTGTCCGCACTCATCGGAACGCTGGCCGCCACCACATCACCACAACCACAAGCGCGCTTTTCTTGCGACTGCGAGTTGCTTTTGGAAAAATAATCAGCACCGCCTTGCCAGCAAAACCGAGCCGTGCTTCTTCCACCGCTAATCACACATCACGACCTCACAGAACAACACACACCACGGCCGATGTCCAAATCCTCATCCTGTCAACACGCAGTAGCGGCAGGCGCAGGCCCGAACGCCGAGCTATCTACGAACACGTCCTGCTCAGAAATGCCCACCGTAATCCGAGGCGCCTGAGGTCGGCGTGTTTTTCCTCCAGCTTGATGCCCATCACGGACAGCGCTAGCCGGAGGGGGATCCGCACCAGGAACACCCGGAACACGGATGCTCCGAACTGAGCAAACACCTGTACAAGGCAGTTTTTTTTTTTTCAAGGATGGTTGACGTCGGTTTTCAAACTGCTGTGAATCAACGTTGGTGCGATGTAAGTCGCTTGGTTGGCACAAAGAGGAATCCGGCGGTCGTGCCTGTCCCAGGCATCGCCCAGCAGCAACAAGCCCGCCACACAGAACGGACAACAGCACAGCCCTGGTGATGGCGTTGCGACCACTCTCGGGTTGGGCGAACGGTTCATCGGCCTCTTGTTCACGGCAGCAGCAGCAGAATCAAGGACTTGCTGATTCTTCACATGCAATCAAGCAGCAGCAGCAGCAGCAGCAGCAGCAGCAGCGGAATCTAACGGCATGCTGGTTCTCCGTATGCGTACTGTACACACGTGCATGTGCTCACCAGCAGCGGGATCGCCAGGAGAAACCTCGTGCTCCAGACCTGGTCGGACGAAAACCCGTTCATCGCTCGCTCCGCCGCCCAAAACGCCATCAACACCGGCAAGTATCTGTGGCAAACACACAGGGGATGACGCAGTAGGCAGTGCAGACTTTAGATGCAGCAGTAGCAGCAGCAGCAGTGCATCAAGCAACTACACCAGCACGTCATTCGTGCAGCGTGGGTGGGCGCAGGGCGATATGTCGGTGCGATCTACTACTGTCTAGCGCAGTATCCACGAAGGTATAACGTAACAGCGAAGTTCCTACATCGCCTCGATACACTGCCCACGGCAGCGTACTTCGTATGCATCGACACTTCCAACAGCATCAGTGCATGGTGATACAGACACAAGTTCCTGATCGGGAAGCGACAGCAGTTGAACCTAGACCATAGACCAGCCCAACCCCCCCCGGAAAGGGACCGCATTTCCGAAGCGCATCGAGCAAAGATCCCTTCCCTCTTTCTCTCTCTCTCTCCCTCCCTCCCTTCCAACCCCCCCTCTCACGAAGATCGAAGATTGTGTGACCATGCTCAACGCAGCCCCCCCCTTCTCTCACACAAATCAAAGGGTGAGCTATTTTCAATCGATTGCCGAGTTGAGCCGCCGCCAACGTGGGCCACACCACAAAGCAGCAGTGAGTCAAGTCCATCGTGAAGCGCCGGTCGTTGGAGCCACACCTTCTTGGCCAATGGAACGTGCCGTCGCCTACGTACGTTCTTTTACGCTGCAGCACAGTGGCTGCTCTACAGCAGTGGTGTTTTAGAGTCTTAACCCCGCACAAAGGGGCTCAACAACGGGCTCACCTGGACAGAGCGCCTCCGACGGAAGCCGTCATGAGAAGGGACAGCGCCACCGGCATGCGGACGAGGGCCAGGCACAGCCGCAGGAGGTACACCGGAACCAGGAGGCAGAGAGACTTGGGAGACCGGGGCGGGAAGGGAACGAACGGGTTCACCCCCGAAGACCGATCGGCCCATTTACTGAATTTCTGGAAAGGCGAGAGAGAGGGGGGAGGGCGGCGGTCCGTCGGGGGGATACACAACACGGAAATGGGGTAGGGGTGGGGGTGGGGGTACTCATGTCACTAAAATACCAGGACGGAGGACGGAGCTATATGTCGGGTTTTCGCCGGCCCAGGCTACAACTATGCATATGCGTTTCACAAGGATGACGCTGGGGGGGGGAGAACGCGTTCCCTAAGTGTCTACCAAAAAAGGCCCAAGCACTTTGATCTCGGAGAGTTTGGAGATGGCGCAGAGTTGATTGAGATGTGTCTAGATGGTGCACACGTTCAGGCCCACGGAGACCTGTCTTGGTACCGGGTGTGAGTGAGTGGAAGTGTGGAACAACGGATACACAGAACAGCAGTAGTTGGAGTGGTGAGGTTTGAGGTGGAGCAGCACGTTTTTTTAGCGCAATGAATAATTGCGAGGTAACGATAACACCTACACCGTTAAGGAACGCCTACCTCGTTAAGGAGAGGCGCGTACGGGAGGCTGCTCACGTTCATCGCAAACACATGAAGAATAACATGCTGACCACACGATTTTTCTTCTTGAAGGCCATCATTCGGCATTTGAATATGCGGCGCAGCTTATCCGTCGATCGGGCAAGGCGAGCCGCCATCTCACCCCAAATCCTAATTTCCTCTCATGTTATTTGGTATGGCCTTTGCTACTCGCAACCGCTGCTCGTAGATCCTGCCAGCCTCAGACGGGTGCCGGCCCTCTACGCAGCTGAAAAGGTCCGATTGCTGAAAAAGTACCCAAGAATTTCGGCGTCTCTGCCGATCATGCATGGCTTCATTTTGAACAGTAGTGCAATTTTGCGGTGTACATGCGTTATGCGGGAAAATACGCGCAGGGCCGAAGCAACGGGAACAACTCCGCGCTGCCCATCGGCTACCCTCATGCGTACGTAGCGCGCGTGTGTGTTCAAGTGTTGCACAATACACGGAAGTCGACGGCCATCATGCACACAACAAGTCGGGGGTGCAAACGGGCAAACCGTCCATGCACAGCAGCAATTTGCCGGATCGGAAGATGATGAGTGCCATGTGTGCGTCACCTCACTGAGTGTAAGAGAGAGCTCAAACAGGCCTACCCAACCTCCGCTAACAAATGTTGTGTTAGTGATCTCGAGGGGTCTCGGTTCTATCAACGGAGCAGGAGGCCGTTCACCAGCGCCCAATGCGTGTGTTAGCCGAGCGATTGTAGGCAACGGGTGCGGTGCCACTTTTCAGTCAACCACGGGACGAAAAAACCACGCAAAGTGCAACTACACTCCTCCTGTTTGGAACAAAACGCATAGACTACCCGCGGGTACCGTGGTGGTCCTGCGAAGGTACCTCCTAGCGATGTTCGTCTCTAGGGCACGCACGCGCCTTGCCGCAATGTCTGCCTGGTAAACAGCAGCACCGGCAGGACTACCGTCGCCGCTCTTTCCCCGACAGAGAGGCAGGACGGCCGGAGAGTTTTGGATAGCACGTCTACAGCAGTACGCACAGAGAGAGAGGAAAAACCGGCTACACATTCTTCGCCATTACAAGGGCATGCCACGAGACTCTCCATTACTCTTTCAAATGACCTACCTCCATGACGAGTGTGGTTCCCCCTCTGACTGGTGTAGTCGGTAAGGGGGGTGCGTTGTGCGTTGTTCTCGTAGCTGTGGTTGCCTCGCCGCCGCTACAATGGCCAACTCTGCGCGCTGGTGCCGCGCGCGTGCGGCTTCTCAGCTCTTCGTGAAACCCCTTAAAAAAAAAAAAGTGCGGATCCGCGGATTCGAACCACCGACATTTGATCCAAAGACGTCGAGACCATGCACGCGAGAGCCGCGCGCCGTCTCTGTGCGCTCGTGTCAACAGTGCTGATTCTCAGCTTCCTCGGGACACTCGACTGCGAGGCCGCCAGCAATGAACCTGGGGCTCAAACAACGGTATGTTATTGGATCCTCTTCTGGTCGTGCAGGTCTACATGTATGTAGACAGCGACCTACATGTCTTCACGTACTTGCGGATCCAACAGGGTTTATCGCTGGCCGGGGCCTGCTGTAAGAGCACGAAGATTTTCGAGCGCACCGCAGCACGCCCGTTGTCGATGATTTGATGCAAATTGTGGCACAGAGGGATATACCGTAGTATCGAGCATCCGTTGTACATGTAGCCACGTCGCTGGTGGGTCACATGCAGCGATCTGCCGCCCGCTGTCCCCTGCAACTTGTTTTGCCTGCCGAGAACAGAGCGCTGAATTGGGTCGATCCCCACTATCCTCCTCCTCGTCGTCATTTTCTGTGGCATCGACCTCAGCAAGCTCGCTTGCCGATGGTCTTGACTATGACCTTGGGAAAGGTCTGGGGCTCATTCGCGGGCACGAGGTGCCGACATCTGTGGTGCAGTCGGTGATACAGGCAGCAGATCAGGGAAACCGAGGTACCACGTACATACATGGGACAGATAATGCACCTTTTGCTCCGTAGCGTGAGTTCAGGCTAAGTCATGGGCACTGCCCCAAGGTCTACTGCTTAGCAGTATTGAGATATACGACGTACTAGAGCAAGTATAACGAGCCAGTCGCCAGCGATGACCACGGCTGACGGTCTGCCCTCACACAGTAGTGTGAGTTAGAGTCAACGCAATGACAACACACGTTTAGTCTACACGACTCGAGGAATTAGTAACTTTGGGCATTTCTTCTACTTCTCAAGCCCCCATCGCCCCATCTACCTGCCCGTGCGTGTCTGCTGGCCGTGTCTACCCGCCTGGCCGGGTAGATTCCTTGTACTTTTTAGGGCTGCTCAAGCTCTACGGGATTTCGGTGGCCCCAGACGCCGACAAAGCTCTAGAGTACATGAGAAAGGCTGCTGAACTTAGGCATCACGAGGCCATGGCGGCACTGGGAGTCATGCTTTTGCACGGGAGAGGTGATGCTACATGCGCCTGTTTGAGAAGCACATGTGTATCAAGAAGAGAAGCTGCTTGTCGTCCGCTGGCACCACGCAACTTCCAACCCAGGCACCTGCTGCAGTAACTCCCACGTTATACTCGAGAGATTTCGGGAAGCCGGGCTCTAGAAAACAGAAATCATGATTATCCAGGCTCCAAAGTTCTGGGCTATGTAGTCTATTGTCCAGAACCTTGTGTGACCCCATTCGGATCTCGCGACAAGGTCAGACCTGCGTACATGCTGGGACACGTTGGGGATGTTTATCTCATGCATTGATCTCAATCAAGGTCTTCTTTCACCTGGTTATTCCAAGGTGGTAGCCGGGATTTTGGCGCTGCGGCCGCTTGGTTCAGGCTTGCGGCAATGGAAGGTCACGTAGAAGCCATGTGGCTGCTTGGGAGGTGGGTTTGATTTTCGTTGTTTCCTCACGTCGATCAAGGAATTGCAAGGTAGGTGCGACAACCGCACGCAGTGCAAGGAGGCCAATGATACAGAAAAAAAAACAAGTGTCATGTGCTGCGATTTTCTACATGGGGGTGCCGAAAGACAGACAGTACGATCAATGAATGGTCTTCACGTTCATGCGGGTCAACACAGATGCCTCGGGGGACGCGTTCACCAAGTGCGGTTCTGGAACAACCTTTGTAGTACATAGGCGCATTCCTCGACTCGCCAAAAGTCCAAGTCAAAGCGCTGCAGTCGCCGGTTTCACATCTTCAGATGGCCACGCTAACGACTACAAGGTAGTGTTGGCTTTGGTATAGCCCAACGTCCATACAACGTAGGGAGGAACTTGCAACAGCGCACATGACCGTGGTGGCCGAAACTTACTTCCACAGCTAGCTGAAGACAGCGTAACCACAAGGAAAGAACTAGGTAGGACGCATCACAACTTCTGGTAAGCTCACGTCAACCCACCGGTAGGACAAACTTCCGCAAGCGATGTATTCATCCACCATGATCACGCAAGGGTAGAATTAGGGTGGACCGTCGTTTAACAAGAGATTCCTGGCATTTCATTCGCCAAACGTGTCTTGGATTCGCGTGCTACAAAGAGCGAATGCGACACCCACAGTGTTTGGCGCTGTTTTTCCCCCAGGATGCACTGCGAGGGCAAGGGAGTCGCCAAAGTCGATTTCGACGAGGCCAACAAGGTGCGCCCACGTAAATCTCTGAGTACTGTAGGTTTCAAGATGTGGGTGCACCTTCGCCAGGGGCCCAGCACGTCAATTTGGCCTTGAAGAACTGAACACCTAAAGGAATAGCTTGTCGTTTCCCTTTACATGCGGTTTCTCTCTCTCCCTGGAGCAAGCTTTACGTCCTGTCCGTTGTTTTTGGATTCCCAAGAGTTTGGACAACTTCAGTGGTGCTGAAAAAGGCATATCCACCGTTGAAATATCCGTATTCGTACGCCGACTGCAGCTTATATCGAGCGAGTCTGCGGGGCCTGCTCTGACGCGGAGGAGCGCCCTTTTGCGTTGAAGACCATTTTTTTGTCCTTTATCCTCACAGCCTACATCACGACAAATACGTCGGAGGGAGCGAAGTCAAAATCGGCGGGTGTATGGTTGAAATGTCCAGTTTGCTCTGGGGTAACCACGCCTTCTACTCCCAACAGAGCACGTCGCCCACGGTGATCCCGAGATCACACTAAAGCTCCCATCCCCAATCTTATCCTGCGGTCGCTCTCATTGCCTTGCCACCATCTCACTCTGCATCCTTTTGCGCTGGGTGTGAACTACCGTTCTCCGACTCCGATCTGTTGGCGTTGTTCCGGTCGACCGCGTCCGGGGTGTGACGCGCAGTGGTTCCACCGTGCCGCAGCCAAGGGTAACGCCAGAGGGCAGCATCACCTCGGTGAGACAACCGGGAGTGCGTGCTGTTCTCCAGGATTGCAATACACGGTTTGTTCGAACACGTGATTGTTTGTCGGGCGACCGTTCCGTGGTCGTTCGGGCTCTGTCTAGTCCAGGCAGAACCTGGGGGTCACTGCGGGGCGTAGATCGCGGATGAACATCGTTCTGGACGAGCACGTGGTGGCATAGTAGTACGATAGACCGCTCACAGTGGACTGAGTACACGCTGGACAGGTTTCTGGGCTAGGGTATATCGTGCTCGGCTACTGCACGCCAGCTCAGCAACAGGAACACCCCCGCTTCTTTCCAGAACCATCATGTCCCAACAAGCATCATGTCGCCCGTAGTTTCGTTCTCATCACCTCAAATAAGCCTTCTTCTTGGGTCCGTACTTCTCATGTCGTACTCGGCATGCTTCGAGACCGACATCCACGTGCCCCGTTTCGAAGCCTCGTAACAGCCCTTGTGGAAAAACGCTTTGAAAATCACCAAAATAAAAACTCGATTTTTAGCTACCCGGCTCTGCGACACGTGTCCATGTGGGCGACCAACTGGCACAAACCGACTGATGGCGCGCATTTGTACCTCATCGAACATCGACAGGCATCGCGCACGAGTACGGTTCGGGAGTGACCAAGGACCTGCGAGAGGCGGCTCGCTGGTACTCCCTCGCGGCCACGCAGGGGCTGGCGGAGTCCAACTATCACCTTGGTCTGATGAAGGCCCACGGGAGAGGCTTCGCTCAAGACCTCAGCGGCGCCGCGATTCACTTCCAGAAGGTACCTCGCTCTCTTTGCACTGTACTTCTAGTGTCCAGGCCGGTCGTTACCCTCGTGCTGTGTCCCATACCCGAAGTCCCCCAACTTCGGTAGGCTTTAGTGCCGTGCAGAACGTGTTTCTGGGTAAGCATGAGCGACTCTAGCCGTAAGAAGAACAGGGGAGGGGTAGGATGGGTCCCCTATGGCACTCGCAGACCCTGACCAGCTGCCATCGTTGTTGTTCAGGGTGAAGCATCCTATGAACCGTCTCACGCGAGTTCGGTAACGCCCTTCCCCGAGGGAGCGCAATTCTGACTAGGTTCACAGGACAACTTCCGAGAAGGTTCTTGGTGCATACGGAACATTGTATTGCCCCTTCGAGAGGCTGCAGTAGAATCCTTGGACAACGTAGCACTTCTCGACTGGTGGTGCAGCAAGGGTTGGTCGTTTGGTGGAGGAGTTGACTCGTTGATTTGATCTACAGTCAGCCTCGAACCCACCCCTGATCAACCGATCCGAACTGCCCGTTCGCCTGCACACGCAGGGGGCGCAGCAACGCCATGCCCCGTCGATGATGTACTTGGGCAAAATGTTCCTGTACGGTCAAGGGTTTCCCGTGGACTACGACATGGCTCTCCTCTGGTTCGAGAAGGCCGCAGAGGAGGTGAGGACAACCCCCACCCAACTCCGAGAAATTTAGCTCTGAGAACTCGGTAGGAGTATAGATAGGCGGCACTCGATCGACCTCGCCTATCGTGAATTGAGGTGGAGAGATCAAGCACGAGGAAACGCACCTCATCGACATTGCGAGACGAGACTCCGGCACGACTATGTCCATACAAAGTACTACTAGTAGTGGTTTTACGGAAGGCTTCAACGGGTTCTTCTCTTGCCCTAGAGGGCCATAAGACGGCATGAAGCCACTGAACGGGTTTTCTTTAGCAGTCCAAGGAGTTTCAGGCATCCATGCCATAGCCCGAGACTCTCGGAAAGCCCGGAATACAAGAACGTGATGCCCGGTCGGAGAGGAAACCCAGCCTTAGTCTCGCCTTGACCCTCCCAAAACTGAATTGAAGCTTGTCGAACACGAACCAGCCTCCCCCCGACTCCCCCCCCCCCGACTGTTATTCAACGCTGACGTAGGGAGCCTCACCGTTGTCGGACGAGGCTGCCGCAGCACGGGACGAGCTCAGGTGTGTGCAGCATACCTTATCGTACGGCATGCCTTGTCGTACGGCATACCTTGTCGTGCGGCATACCTTGTCGCTGGTTTCTACCCGACGTGTTCCACGCCGTTACTACTACTCCAATAAAACCAATAGCATAGCTGCGATGTGTTGAGTTGATGCCACCCGAAAGTTCTAGCACACGGGCATTTCTCGTTGCGTGCGGGCCAAGCTGGGAGCGTTCACTCTCGTGTAGACTACGTGCTTCACAGCGCACCACCCGTATACGTCTTGCCTGTAGGCGGACGTGGTCTACTGATGGCTATCTCTGTTTGTTACGATCGGCGCATGGTGGTAGCTTACTACGGCCCACGTGATATTCAATCGGGAACAGCACAGCCGGTAACACTTACACTCCCAAGGGTGATTATTTATTGTGTTATGCTAACTGGATCCACCTCCTGTGGTCCGTCGTCATCCCGTTGCGCGCGTCAAATAATTCAACGGGAAGCTGCTTCACGGTTGGTAGCAGACAAAGCCCCAACGTACTATGTTCAGTGAAGGCGTAACCAAAAGGGTACAGCAAGCCGTGCCGTCTATAACAGCGCAAGAATACTAACGGACTCATCGCCCACTGCATGCCCTTACCTGAACGTGGTCGCAAACCCCTCAGGGCCAGCCTGCTGGAGGCCCAGAGGGTGAATAAGGAACTCGTCGCCGGTTATGACTACGGGCTTATTGCTGAGCAGAGCTGATTTCTCAGGCTTACCGTTGGTTCCGGGAAAAATAGACAATTCCGGAAGGAAGGCGTAAGACGGCCAGGAAGGCCCGAGTTAGCTTGAACTGTTGGAATTGCGCCTCTGTTTCCCTGACCCGCCCAAACCTGCGACCAAAACCATATTCTAGCACGCGTTTGACGACAACCCGAACGCAGTTTAACTGCTGGGCTTGACTATAGCCATCCTCTCTCCATTGTTACCAGGTCAACGCTGTAAAGCTTATCTCGTTCTTTTTGTTTCTCGTGGCACAGGGAGACACAGCAATTATCCCCTAGTAGGCCATTCGCGTATTATTGCGTGCTTACTCTTCTCGTTCGAACGCTTTGGGGATTGAGGAGATAGGGTTGTAGATCGTTCACGGAACGGTCTACAGAAAGGTCGAGATGGACGGCAGTTCATGTGGATCTGGCGGTGTCGAGCTGAAACGGCGCCGTGAGAGCTCCTCCTCGTGAATCGTTTCAACCGTCAAAGCGCTGTCGGACCAGTGGACCGAAAAACTTGAGTTGGAAAACCCGAAGAATACCTCGGCGAACAGCAGCAAATCGCCATGCTCATGGTGTGCTAAGAGGCCAGGCAATGAAGGGGATCCTTTATGAGGCAGGGCCGCGGGTGGAGCCCGGGAACCGGATCCATCGAGGGTCACCCCCTGCGCTCTTCAGGGAAATTCAATGCATGCGTCCTGAGCAGTGGGACCCCTTGCTGGCGGAGGTGTGCGCTAAGAAAAGATTGAGAAAACATCTGCATACTTCCAGACGCGATCGCATGCTGTGAAAACCGACACAGTGGCCGCCTACGCACGTACCGGTAGAAGATGCGCCCCAGCTAAAAGTCGTATCGCGGGGCACGGCGTTTCATGAACCTCCAGCTTTTAGCTAGTGGTATCGAACCTCTGGTTCACCGAGCAATTTCTTGCGGCGGAGAAGAGCCATACGCAGCGATAGGAGCGTGCGCATCTCGCTTCGAGAGCAGCGTTTCCAACAAACTGACGCGAAAGACCCGAACAAATTGTCAGAGCATATGCATCAAAAATATATCTTAGGTTGTACTACAGGCAGTAAGTACACGGAGCGCAGATACCATTCATGTACGTCACTAATCGCCTGTCTTGTTAGACAAGACAACAAGAAAACGGCGTCTAATACAACATACGCCGAGACAGCTATGCACACATGTTACGACGTCTCTTTCCCATCCCAATGCCACGGAAATGCCACCCCGCCGAGCCTCCTTCTTGGAGGCTATCTTTAGCACACGTTAGAAAGCACAACGAGCACCCGAAGCACGTCCTCGGCCAGAACTACACAACATCCCACCGGACGATCACCGGCCAGTGCTCCAGCCTTACATTGATGACACCAGATACTTTGGAACCGCTGCCATGAGGCAGGAAAGTCTGCAGCGCACATTTAGTGCTGTACACCCGAAACACCCCCCGTGTCGTCGAGGAAACAGCTCAAACTGTCGAGAAGCAGAAAATGCCCTTTGGGCCGCATCTCTACTGTTGATCGGCACATCGGTTTCGGCCATCATGTTGTTGCCGCTCGTCGAATCTTGGAGAGCGCTGTGTGCAAAACGCGAGGCACGAAAAACGGGCATGTATGCATACGCGACCTGGCATACAACCGGCCGACTGCGGCAACTAGGAAGCATCAATAAACGCAAGACCGTCACAAAAAATACGAAGAAATTTGCCAATCCTTTCCTCTTCATCGCCAACTAAACCATCCCCTTTTCTTAGACGCCGTTCCGGCTGCAGATTGGTCCACTTCGCGCGACGCATCGGGCGTTGGAGGCACGGTAGCGGTGGCGTCGAGGGTAGTGTCGGTACGTCGTGATGTCGGGGTCTGTTGAGAGGGCCGCGCGTCGGAGGCGGGAACGGGTGGGTATACAAGAGTTGCCGTGGGTCTGTAGAATGTGGTCCGCACACCTCACTTGAGAAGTAGCAGCGGTCGTGTCGTTTCGCTACTCTCGGTTAACGGATAGGTCTCAGAGCGCATGCGGTACCTTCCGCGACTTTTTTGACACCGGCATCTACGCTCCAACTACCTATGCAACCGTGGGGTGTAACCAGGAGATACGCGGAAAATAACGGGACGAATACCACGGGCGCGCACAGGTGAATTTTTCTGAGAAAGGAAAGGTAATCATACCGTGAAGACCAAGATAACACCGCGAAGAGGAAGTGTTGTTTTACTTATTAGGCTTATGAGAGGAAATATGAAACATCGCAATGGACCGACTGATACCTTGCCTTTTAGGCACACAAGAGGACCTCGGGGTCATACAGAGGGTGTTGTTTCGCATCCCCTTGCTGCCCCTCTCCGACTATCCTTCTGGCGTTTGACGGCTTTGCTATTGGTGCATGTACGTGAGGATGTCAAGTCGACTGCCTGCAGTAGGTTGCCGCACCCCGCTTACCCTGGTCACCGCTCCCGCAGCCGCGAGATGCGCATCCATTCCCGACCTCGTCGCTGCGGTTCGCCTCTTGGCCTCCCTCTCCTCCATCATTTCAACGATTTCCTTTCCTGACGGGAGCTTCTTCGACTCGGGCGGGTACTCAACAAACTTAAACTTTCGGTTGATGAGGCGGCATGTTGGTGGCGCGGGCGTGGGGGGGGGGTGTTTTCGCGGGAAAGACAGCAGGGAGGAGGGATGAGTTCGCCAAGGAGTGGAGATATTCTTGGGGAAAAAATCACACTCACCGCCTGCCGAGACAGACGTAGGCGTCATTTTCATCGGGCGGGGCACAGCAGTTCCAAAAGCAGGGATGGAGGGTGCGTGTGGGGAGAACCGGGGGAACCGAAGCAAACGACAACGAAAACAAAGCCCAGGTCAGCTTCACGCCGTAAGGCGTTCCCGCGCTGCATCGTGTCAAACCCACAGAACCGCCACGGATGTGGTACTCACCCCTCGCAGCAACGTATTCATGTTCTTCGGGTCGCTGCAAATCGTGATCACAACCACGGGCACTGGATGCGCAAGGGCGCATACGGAACAAGAAGATGGTGCAGGGAAAGCGGGTGGGAGAGGAAGGCATTTGACCGGGTCAGGGTTTTAGACAAAAACAGGCATGGGCATGTTGATCTCACGAATCGTGAGGTGTACCCTATGCAGACTCGAGGTATCTTCACAAGTAGTGTCAGTCTCATGATGCCATCGTGAACATGGATGAGAGGGGCATTCGCTCTACGGCAAGAAGGTGTCCCGAAGAATCTAAAAAAAACGACAGACAAAAAAGAGCAAAGCCGGTCCACGACTCGGAACAATGAGAGCTGCCATTTTGGCCAGCGCAAACTCTATGCATCCACGCGCCTGTATTCACACTTCGATGGCTTCGACGATGCGGGAATCTTCAACGTCAGCCATATGAGGCAGGGTGTAACAAACATGACCCCATCTCCGCAACGCATGAAAGAAACGTACTACAAACGCAAGCTGGTGCTTACACCGATTCTCTTCGACGAAACTGCCCGCAAATGGTTGCTGCGCGCTCACCCGAGACGTACATGAAGAACCGGGCCATCTCCATGCCATACCTCTTGCGAGGGTTTGGGTGCATCCATCTCATGCTTACTGCTTGTCTTCAGTTCTCGCTTCACCTCGCTCCTCCGCTTGTTCCCTCCCCCTCCGCCTCCGCTATCAGCCTGGTGTTGCTGAACTGCGAGTGACACGTATTCGAGAAAACTAACATCAGCGACAGCACTAGGAGGGTACATCTTTCGGAGAGGCCACAAACTTCACTTCATACATGAAAAAGGGCTCGTGTGTGCGGCCGATCCTCGCCTCAGCAGCAACTGCAACACACCTAAATAGGCCACAAGGCGCCTCGTTATATCGTAGGTACTGGGCAGGCTATCCATGGATCGCTGCGACCTTCAACAGTGGGCACTCAGCAGGAAGCAACTCCTATTGTGGTTGTCCCGTTGCATGGAACTCTCTAAGCGTATGATTTTAGAACCACAAACACATATTGTACCTGTCGATAGACACAGACTGCAACTTGGACACTAAATACGACGAACGCGAAATACGGGCGGGTTCTCCTGACACTCGACGTACGCGGACCTCAATCAGCTACACTATGTACTGCGCTGGCTACCGGACGGAACGGTGCCACCCGAGCACATACCATGCATCGCAACATGACGAATACGAAACAAAGGCGGCTTCTCCTGACATGCGACTTGCACAGACCTCAATCAGCTACGACAGCACTGACTATCCGATGGAACGGTGCCACCCAAGCACATGGTACCATCATCGGCAACAGTGACACTGCTGCTGTGTAAAACGACAGCCATAGTTGTTGTTGTTGTTGTCTTCACATTAATAGTACAAAGGAGCGTTCAAGAACAACGGCATCATGCAATTAACATAGCAATTGCAGCACTCCAACTATCACACGTGCAGATACGACACTTCGCAGTGTGGGTGTACCGCATCGCTGTAGAGCAGAGTGTGTGTGCACTTGGGAGAGAACAACACAAACCTGCAACCAAACCTGCAAACTGCTGTCGGTGTTGTCAGCACAAGAAAACATTCAAAAAAGGAGAGGTCTGCTCTGAGCTGGCGAAAACAACAGCATATTGTGAGCTTCCGAGGTACCTTTGCAGGACCAAAAGACACCTCACCTGTCCAAGCCTGATCAGTTCCTCACCCACACCGCTGGAAGCGCTCTCTGGAGTGCTGCAGGCAGGGAAAAGTGGCACCAAAGTCAAGGACACAGCAGGAGTGACAGACCTTGCAGGCGAGAGGTGGAAAGTGCGGCGGAATTAGGGAGTTCTGTTGTATGCAGTTGTTGTGAAGAGACTGGAGGGGGACGGGGACGCCTCTTTTTTCCGACTCGCAAAAGCAAGCAAAAGCAATATGGCAAAAGGGCAGCCGCCGACACGATGCCCCGATGCACAAGCATACGAAAGGATGAGTCTGTTCCTTCAAAGAGGCTCGAGGAGAGCATAGGAAGGGAGATATACCACCAAGAAGCTGTACGCCGCACAGGCTGGCCCTCGAGCGTGAAGTTCAAACTAGAGGTGCTTTGTTTTGAAAATCACTTCAAACGAAGAACAAACAAACTTTATGGTTCACACTCACGCACGCTTGGACCCGGAAAAACAAATGAGCGCACTTGAGCGCACACACATTGATGTCAATTTCTTCCACTAGAAGCATGTAGTCGTTTCCTGAGCAGGTGAACAATGCCTAGTCAAGTACCCAAAACTTCAATCAAACCAACAACTGCGCCACATGACGACAACCACCACGGCTGACACGGAAAAAATCCTTCCTGCCCGAACCGGGTTCGCACGCGCCGTCCCTTCACCGCCATCCCGAGATCTAGGGTGGAAACGACACCACAACCTTCCAGCTTGAACTAAAAATCTAAACTTCATGCCCCGTGGAGACAAATTTAATGCACTACACATTCGTCACACAAGCTTCAACCGCAAAAATGTCCACAAGAAACCAAGCCAAATTTCTACTGGGTTTGATCTGTCGAACATCCGATCAGACGCACGGGCCCGCGGACACTTACGGCGTCCTCCGCTACTCGATTGCACACGCCCACGCGGTTGGTTGACGACGCCCTCTCCCCTAGGCGATCCCCCCTCGGGGGTGTGGACGGAAATTTGCTTTACCCTGCCTGCTCTAATCCTGCAAAACAACACCAGCTTGAGTATTCCAGCATCTGCCGCATCCACCTACGACGAATCAAGACGACGTGGTCGGGAGTCGAAAACGCATCCTCCACGTGTAGAGTTCCTCTAACGATCGGTCCTCCCATCATCCAGACACGCATATAACCACTCAACAGGGCAGATAAGTCTATGCGCGGCTCTCGCGTACGTGTTAGACTACACCTCATTTCTCCGAATATTACCACGTGCCTCAAAGAGTTTGGAAAAAGCCCATATAGACTATTCACACAACAAACGAAAAGAGTTGAGCTGGATACCGACTCCGACGTTTACTGATTCGAAGACAACAAAACAACAGCAACAGCGAAACACACGCACCATCCAACGCCGCAACCCCTCAGTGCTCCCGAACCACCAACCACCCCCCAACACGACGTTAGGTTGTTTCTTGACGATGCCTTTTATTTAACACCCAACCCGTCCCGCTGAGACAGGAGCCTTCTTTGGGCGTACAGTTTACCTCTAAACAACTC
>FN649728.1:2597364-2610941 GCA_000310025.1 Ectocarpus siliculosus | reverse complement strand
TCCTCCGCTACTCGATTGCACACGCCCACGCGGTTGGTTGACGACGCCCTCTCCCCTAGGCGATCCCCCCTCGGGGGTGTGGACGGAAATTTGCTTTACCCTGCCTGCTCTAATCCTGCAAAACAACACCAGCTTGAGTATTCCAGCATCTGCCGCATCCACCTACGACGAATCAAGACGACGTGGTCGGGAGTCGAAAACGCATCCTCCACGTGTAGAGTTCCTCTAACGATCGGTCCTCCCATCATCCAGACACGCATATAACCACTCAACAGGGCAGATAAGTCTATGCGCGGCTCTCGCGTACGTGTTAGACTACACCTCATTTCTCCGAATATTACCACGTGCCTCAAAGAGTTTGGAAAAAGCCCATATAGACTATTCACACAACAAACGAAAAGAGTTGAGCTGGATACCGACTCCGACGTTTACTGATTCGAAGACAACAAAACAACAGCAACAGCGAAACACACGCACCATCCAACGCCGCAACCCCTCAGTGCTCCCGAACCACCAACCACCCCCCAACACGACGTTAGGTTGTTTCTTGACGATGCCTTTTATTTAACACCCAACCCGTCCCGCTGAGACAGGAGCCTTCTTTGGGCGTACAGTTTACCTCTAAACAACTCTATTAATCTGTACAAGCACGTCGACTTCCACAGGGGTGGGTGGGCACCTCCAAGCGCTAGGGCTGGCACCAGCACCACTACCCGAGGCTCCGGTAGTTCTCTACCGCCTGCTCCACGCCCAGGAAAGCCTCTTCGAAGTCTTCACGTTCCGCGCCGAACTGGGCGTACTGGTGCACGTAGGCGCCCGCCGAGAACATGTCGCGCGACCTCCCGACGGCCGTCTCCAGCACCCCAAGCACCGCCTGCACGGCCACCGACAGCAGGCAAAAAAAATGAGAAAATTTGGGGTTTACGATTGCGGGAGTTGTGTGCTTATTGGTAGCTCTGCTTGCATTCGAAATGGTCTACACACGCTGCCAGCACCCTACCACCGTCCCTCCTTCCATAATTCTGATTAACAATTTCGCCAGCGGCTACCAACACAACTACCGGCGGTTCGTACGGTAGTTTAGACAACGTGCTGTTCGGTGTGTCAATCCTCCCCTGGTTGCCTCGAGAACAGGGTCGGGAATGCCGTTTGGGGGTCGTTGCTCGCCTGTACTCAACCGACCACTGGCAAACAAAATGCCTTTGCTTCGACGTAGCAACCGTCAGAGTTTGGGCGCTTTAATCTTATCGGCCATACACAACGAGAAAAGGACATGGTGACGGTAGCCCCCTTCCATCCCTGCTACGTTTGACAACGTGCCGTCCCGCCGGAGTAGGGGGTCGGCACAGTGTCTCTATCTCGGCACAATAACTTTAATATTCTGAGACCCTATTTCCTGTTTGGAGGCGGCCGTACATGAGGGCGCGGCATCTCACACCTGAGAGTTAGAGAGAAGCGAGATGGCTCGCTCGTGGCCGTGGAGTCGAAGCGGGGACCGGCATTCCATCAACGGCGTCGGGGACCAACCCGCGTACCTACACGAGAACGACGGGCCGGGGGAGTGCGTGAGGCGGGTGAGAACAGGACGCATGTGTACTTGCTGTTTGCTTCCAGTTGTGTGACGGTTGGTCGCGTATCGTCCCGTTTGAGACAAGGCACCATTCCAAGTTCTAGTAGAGTCGCAACTAACCTTGCGGGTGCTTCTAACGTTATCTGCCATACGCATAAGCAGTAAGGGGAACCATTCCGCAAACGGTAAAACTTCTCCCAGAACTTTGTGGGCTCGTCGCTGCACAGTACACCAAGCAGCGTAAGGTACACACCGACTGAATCTAGACGTCCTGCAACAAGGTGAAGGCATTCGACATGAACGGCGTTGGGAACCAGGCCCCGACCATATCGATCAACAACACAACCCAGCGTGGACGGGAGGAAAAGGGCTAGAAGGGGCGGGGGGGGGCACACCCAGAACAAAAAGGTACCACGTGGAAGGGGCAAGGGGGGCAGCCGCGGTCGCATGATGTGATTGATCGCTGCATGCTACCAAAAAGAGCGACAATTAGCTACCATAATACAGGACGCATGGAGTCAGTGCCCCTTGCAATAGGACCAAGTTGCCGGTTCTCACAATCCGCGAATCCTGAAGCATTCTGGCGGTGGCGGTGGCGGTGGCGGTGGCGGTTGCGTCGCTCCGCTTCCTCCCACAGGGGTCCCGTGAAACGTCAGGAGGGACGCGACCGACTGGTTCAGGCCCACGCCTGTTTCGTGCACGCACACGTCGTGGGAAAACGGCGGAAACGGGATGCCGCGTGTTTTTGTCGAGAGAACAATTGCGTATTCGCTTGAATTTGGTCGAAACGATTAAGTTCAGATCATAGTTTCCCTGGGCGCAGGCAGAGAGAATTCTGCGTGCAGACGGAGACACGGTAGAACCCACCAAAAAAGAGTTGCACGCCGAACCCACAGGCACGTTCAACGGGCGAGAAAATGCAAAAAAAGTGAACGCTGATGCAGTCCGAGAAGACGTCCCATCTTAACGCTTCCTCTAGTACCTCTCTCTGTCTCTCGCTTCCTCTCTGCGCTGAATGGGTAAACAAAAACAAGAGCAGCCGGGCCTTTTCGACTAATTCAGAACGGGAAGATTACCTATTGTTCGCAAGAAGTGGTCTGCTGGTGGTGTAATGGGCTACGCAACACGTTGACCAGATCGCGACGTGGGATCGAATCATGCCTCGGCCCATGTTCTTTATCCCCATAAAATACAGGCCGGCGAGCCATCCATCACGATTTATGACCAACCGGAACAGTTAACTAACAGGTGGATCTCCGAACGTGTGTCCCCCCCCCAAATGCAAAACATTAAAACATTCTTGCTGGCACCGTTGACCGCGCGCTGATCACTAAACGGTTGTGTCATCCTCACTTTGGAGATTTGAGCCACTTCGGGCGGTTGAGATCCGCTACCTTCAAATCACACACAAATCACAACATATTTTGTTGCTGCGGTACAGTAGATGTGGTGTTGAAGGGGAAATGGAACCACTAGTAGTAGTCGAAGGGCTACAAGGGGAAACTGAACCGCCACGTTTGTGTGTCGAAGGACATCGCTGATCTGCCCGCGAACGACTGAACGAACACGATGAAAGGGGGAAAAAAAAAATGCGGTTCAAGGCGTACAGCGGTGTTGGGTTGATGGGAAATGCTGTACGTCTACAACGAAAAAATACAATTCATCCCCGCCTGCAAACAACGTCGAGAGCGAGAACCTCAGAAGGATGACGTGACCAGCACGCACAGCAAGTTATGCGTTGGACGAATGAAACAAAAACGGGGCAGCCATCAAGTGGGAAACAACGAAGGCAGCGAGGACGACAATGAGACGCAGTGAGCGAAAAGGAAGAGTTACGGACAAGCCACCACTGCCGACCACTTGGACTCGCCTGCCCCGGCCCCGTAGAAAGCCTTCTTGCGCCAGTCCAAGTCTAGCTCCGCCGGAGACCCTGTGATGTGCATCTGGTATGCCCTTCGCGTCAGCGCTTCCCACGTATTTCTCGTGAACGCTCTGGACCCGTCCGGAATCTTCGCCCAACGTCCGTGGCGGGCACACCCACCAACACGGGGAGGCGCGCGACCAAAGCATCGGAATGGAGTGGTAGGTGTGCTTATGACTGCTCCGGTCCTACTGTATCGAGAGCAGGCCAAGATACCCAACGTTCACGGTTCGTGTGGTCTCGTCCGGCGGCAAAACTACTCACCGATTCGTTCGCCTCGTGACCCCTCAAACGCTGTCGATTCCTGACACTAGCATGTGCGGCGGTCAGGCAAAAACGAAGAGCAAGCCGTGCCAAAAGGCGGGCATAAGGTTGCCCCCAAGCGTAATACCTGCCGCAGCCGTTACCCCGCAGCAGCAGAAGTAGTGCGCCCCAATGTTGTGGCTACTGGTCTCGCTGACAAAGATGGTCTACGTTGAAACACCTGTTGTGCATGCAACACAAAATTGTGTTACCTGCGGCACTATGGAGGCCCTCAGGAAAACGAAGTCCTTGTTCGGGCACAGGTGAGCCAGCTTGTCTCCGAGGTGCAACAACATACCCCCTGTGACAAAAAATGAGACAATCAGGGGCCAGGACGAGGGACTGATTTAGTGGAACATACCTCTCTCCTGCATCGCGTTTGGTTGTCCGGTAGTTTCAGCGCCTTCTCCGGGAACATGTACACAGAAAAAATTCTCCATCTGCTCTTTGGCGTGAAGCGGTGTCGAGGTTGGTTCCGGGATGGACACAGGGACGGCACACATGTGGCACAACAATGTCGCGTGGTCCCCCACCCTATTACCTCCCTCTCCCCCTCCTCCCTGTCCAACCCCGGTTCCCATCGCCGATGCGGAGGCGGCAGGCGCAGTCGTCGCCGTCGTCGTCGGGGTGAGAGCTGCCACCAGGCTGCTGCATATGACCTCGTTCAAGTCCGTGTGGGAAGGACGCTCCAGTCGGAGGAGCTTCCGGCACACAGCTGTCGCCGCATCGTTTTCAACCACCTTTGAATGCCAAGCCAACGGAGGGGAGGAACAGCTGGAGTGTTCGTTGTATTGTATGCAAAAAAACAATTGAGGCGTTATTCCCGATCGGGGCACGGCTCTGCTTTCTCTTGCTTTGCTTCTGCTCGTACTTTCGTCTTTAGTTTATGCCTCGGGAGAGAATCATGCTGAATGGAAGTCAGGCAAGGCGCGCAAGAACGGATTCGGGACGGGGGGGGAGCTTAGCGGTATTGCGGTCGTCTTGAGCCCATTGATGGAGAGTGTGCTGGAGTCAAGACCTGCACCAGACAACCCCCGATTCCCATGGGAGACTCAACAATTGTTCGAAGCATATTTGATACACCCAGGGGTGTGTACATAAGCCATGCACCCACACGTGGTAGTCCCGCCTTTATAGACCTGCACGAGCACCGTTTACCACCCAAGAGCGACCTAAGTCCAAGCACCACCAACCTAGCACCTAGAAATTATCCCATCAACACCAACCTAGCGCCAATGCCGGCACATCAACCTAGAACTTAAGCTACCCAGCGCCAACCTACCACCTATCGTTTGGGGTTGGTGTTAGGGCTAGGGGTAGCTGTCGGGTGTCTAGCTGGTTTCATGCGCCTCCCAAAGCAGAAAATCTGTTGTTCAAGAGTGTACCAGAATTGCTCAAAATGTTAATCACCTGGTTGCCGGTTAGAGGAACTGCTGTGGCCCGTTGTACAGCATAGCATTCATTAGTTCGAGGCTGGGTGTGTTTCACCATTTTTTTTCCAGCATGGGGGGTTTTCGGCCTGTCAAGGGTGTGGGTGCGCGACTTACGTACACATCCCGGGTTTCATTCCATTTTTCGGGTGATTTTCACGGAATATGAGCACGCAGCGATTGGCAAACGAAAGTCAACGGGTGCTTCCCCGCACCGTAAGATGTTACTTTCTTGTCTGATCACTGATGTACTACTACTGTGAAAGGGGACAAGATCACTGGTGTACTATAGTCATGGGACCAAGAATGTACCAGAACGCCGTCCGAGCACTTGGCAAGCTTGCTCAGAGTAAACAGAGTGTTGTAGTTTTGAAGGATGACCTCGCCCGAGCTGTGGGCGCCCACCACGGTGTTGAGCAAGAAGGCTGACGGTAATTCATCCCGCAGCGCCTGTGGGCAGGGGGCGGGGGGGGGGGGGCGTGATGGGCAGCGCGACGGGCATTCACGACAATATGAAACTGGGGACGTGCTGGATGTTTTCTAAGGTGCCGTGGGTCGGTGTTGGCCCCTTAGCGCGACTGCACAGAATCGAAGACGAACACGGATCCACCAACTACACCCCCCCCGCGCAAACCGACACAACCGGTCCATCCCAACCACGTTCCGTTCGTTCAAGCAGCGCACAGACCCGCCGACATTCAGGCAGTAGGAAGCCGTCCCAAATATGTTGCTAGACAGCAGTACCAACAGACCTCCCCCCAACGGCCACGCAAGTAAATCGAACCTGCCATAACCGCAACTAATTGAACTCAACCGATCGAGTCGCTCATCCTACACCGCCGATTGACGCAAACTAGCCCCTCCGTCGAACAACGTACCCTGCAACCACCACTAGGACTGCCTAACCAAGCCAAGCAATCCTTGTGCCCACGTTAACAGAAGCAACCAACGTCCGGGACATCCAGACCATTTCTTGTCCTGTACCTCTGTGAGACATGTGCCCAAGCCGGATCCCGTCCCGCCCGCCAGGCTGTGGAGGATGCAGAGCCCCGTCAAGCGGTCGCACCTGTAGGAGTCGTTGCAGGCATGATGGCATATGGAGCAGATTGTTTCAAATCGTCTCCAACTGCTGCACCTTCATATGTACACCGCGCGAATAACTGCTGCGCATCCCATATTGGCGAAATCGATTGACGTGTGGGGGTGCAGGTGGCGTGCCTCGCACAGGCGATTCTTGTACAGTAGAGGTCCCTGTTTAAGGCCGCCATGCTCCAAGGGAAACACCGGCCTCATACTGGGCACCCGGCACTGTTCAGAGTATGAGACAACTTGAATATTCCATCTGTGCCAACCGATTCACCGGCCTTAAACAGCGCAACCGACCTTAAATATGCTCCCCTAAACATGGACTTCTACTGTATCGGATTTATATGCCATTTCTCGCCAACCACATCTGACGAGAGAAGCGCCGGCCCGGAGTAAAACTGTAGCGATCAGGAATCGAATCTCAACCAAACTCCCTCCCACACACTGTCTCCCCCGCCCCCCTGCCTTTTCTCGTGCGTTTCCACACCTTTCCGTCTCTCTCCGAACGCCCTCAAGACATGCCTCACTAAAGGTGGCGCCGTGTGCATGATAGCCGTAGGCCCAGTTGTTCGCCGCTCCGCCCTGCGCGTGGCAGCACACCTGCGTCCCGCTGTCGTACCTCCATCCCCCCCCCCTACTTCCACCTCCAACCGTGCTGTGATTTCTGTCACCAGTGGTGTTGGTACGTCTTTGGGCCGTTTTTCCATAGGCGCTCTCCCTTCCTCCTGCAGCTCTCCTGGCTCCTGCTCCTGTGCTTTCTTCTGCTCTTCCGCGCGTGGCAACGATGCGTTGGATGACCTTGGGTTCGGTGTCGATGATGACAGCTCTCGCTACGCCGCCGTCGCGGAAGAAGCTTTGACGGCAAGCGGATCTCGCTCGCTCCGATTCCGTACCTGGTGTCGTCGTTGTTGTTGCGGTTGGTGGTGGTGTTACAAGTAGGTGTTGTTGCCGACGTTGTCGACGCCAACATACACGTTGCTAGCTGGTGCTAGTCCGCTACCGCTGTCGTTACCGCAGCTGGTGTAGCGCGCAGTACGCAACGCAACCGACGACCGTGCATGAAACCTTGGAAGGCGGCTCATAGAAAGAGCTGTGCGGGGCACCTAAAACTTGGGGATACGGAGGAGTATTGCTGTGGGGACGACTCTCTCCCCCGCCCCGACTGCGATTCAACCAGTATTTCGCGAGTACGACCATGAACAGTCGTGTGAACACGACTTGTGGGGTGGATTCTCGAGCTGGGTTGTGCCGATACCAAACGATACCAAAACGTCATTCGAAAGCTCTCGACAGCAGTGACGTTCCTCTTGTAAGCCCTACTTGTAGTGGGGAGATATCGAGCATGGAACTCACTCACACGGTGTCTGTGATGTACACCGTAACCTGCAACAATCGTTTCTACCTGAAGTGTGGCCGTGGTGAGCGGGTGGCTGACTAGCGTGGTCGTGAAGAGCCTGGAAAAGGCTTGCCCCCAGTTGGTTGCCGCATTGTCCAACTTGAACGGTAACCACGGACATTGCTCCTTCACATGGGTAAAGAAAAGAACGTCATACTCATACCAAGGGAAACAAACAAGCCGAACGAGAGAGCCGATCTTCACCCGGAAACGGCCGGTTGGTGCAGATAAGCGTCAGAGGTCCATTGGTTCATTGCCACCGCATGATGTGTACATGGACACATGCGGTGGATATGTCCCAAGGCATGACGGAAGTCTGGACGTCGAGGGCTACTCTACTGTATCCGGATTCCAAATTTTGAAAACGTAATACAGCAGTAGTGCATTCTTGGCGATGCCTTTGACCTCTTCTTGCCTGAATAGACATGCAGACGGATGGTGAACAAGTAGACACACGCAGTGCTGTACAGCAGTGTACTGGACTGACGTACTACTACAGTACTGCTGAAGACGCTCTCGGGGAGGCCAGCTCACACTCACAACGAGTGTCTCTTGACAATATAAGCACCAACGGAAGAGAGAACGCGGTAGGAGCACAACGACTGCTCTCAAGACACACCACATACTCACCCCGTGAGTGCTGAGCCCGATCCCAGGGACGGACAGCAGCGAGGAGAGACAGCGAGAGAGAATGAGACGTGTTGGAACTTGGAGCCAAAACACATGGTGCCATATGCCATACAGCAGTATGTGCCATAACTATGATCTCCGGAGAAGGGGGAGAGTCAGCACGTCCGCCCTACCCCACGATACTATCGTACATACGCGAAGCCCCCGACTCTTGGTTGCCTCGTTGTGTCTGCCCTGCCTACCACAGCACAACCAAACTCTTCACTCGTGCTCTTTCAACCCCAGCACATAGCAGCAGTTCAATGTTTAAGAGGTGAGCCTCGGGATTTATCGAATACTTGTCGTCACGTTTTGCCTGCGGTCGATTGGATGGCGGGACTGTCAAATGTCTCGCTTTTAGACTAGTTTGATTCCGCAACCCATCCAAGGATTGCCAGAGTGCCATAGCAGCGTAGCAGTAGTGCCTGGCCGACCTGTTTCGTGCCTACATGTCACGATGATGGTGCCCAACTCAATCCACCATGCACCAAGTTTGCATGCACACAAGAAAATAGTCCAAAACTCGCGAGACGCTTATCGATTGGGTGCTGTGTGTGCGCTTCAGCACCCAGCACTCTCGCCGAAGATGTGTAAGTACAATTTCTGGATTTTGTACGTGGTGGCATCTTTCTCGCATTCCCGATGTGTTTGCCCTTATCACCAAGCCCACCAGCAAGCTTCCACAAGCCGCGCAACCGTCGTTTGTGTATCCCACCCTCCACCGTTTGTGCCATGACAAGAACGTGCATGTTCACCGATTTGGGGGTCACTTCACGGCAGTGATCGGTATGGGGCGGTCATGTATTCACCCTTCCATCGAGTCCCCCCAAAACCACATGAACAATGTGTGCAGGGCTGCAATACCGGCCGGAACCAGCATACGCAAAGTTTGACGTTTCCTCTTTCCTCCGCTGAACCGGTGTTTCTCGTTTGCAAGATTTTCCAAGGATGACGTGTCCTCGTCTAGCCAGGTGAAGTCCTCGGTGCAGCGAGGGTTCCGCGCCAAGCTTTTGGAGCAGTTCCCCAACTCTGAGGTGAGAAGGGATCCTGGACAGGTCCTTGTCCATGTGACACACACAGCAGCAGCTGTGGTAAACGGTGATGTTGTACCTGCCTTGTGTCGAACTTTTGCGAGTGCCGCTCCACTGCTGTCTTACCGACCGCGGCACTTCATGTGGAGCTCTGTTGTGTCCACCTTGTGCGTACGTCGGGTTACTTCACAGTAATCATGTGCCAAACTACTTGCCGTGCAGCAGGTTGCGTGCGGAACCAGTATCCCGCGTGCAGAAGTGACCGTCATGGAATAGCCCATTGTAGAAAGGCCAGATTACAGTCAGTATTGTAGAGAAGGGTCCACCACTGATGTGGTGTATAGAAGCCGAAATCAACCCATTAGACATTAGAGAGCGTGTGACTTTGACACATGTGACGTAACGCCGTGGGTCCGGATCATGCCTCGGCCTGTTTTTTTTCTCAAGTTGGCGGGCCGCTTTTAAACATGACCACCTGACCGACCGAAGCTAATTACAGTTGGAAGTCGTTTTTGTCCGCAAGGTATTCCGAAAAAATTCGATCGAGAATTGAGGGGGACTCACCTAGATTTACTTAAAGGCAGGAAACCTACTCCCAGGCAAAACGGTACTCCAACCCCCCGGAGGACGAGAAGGAGGGCATGCTAGACGTTCCAGTCGTGCGCGAACCCGCACGACGAGTCCAAGAGATTCATTACCACACACAGCACCCACCAAGTCTCGACTAGGGATCCCCGTGACCACCCTCCCCCCCCCACCATCACAGCCGTACCTGGAGGACATCCTGCCTAAGAAGGGCAACGTGACGATCGCCAAGTGCAAGGACCGGGTGTCTCTGATCTGCTGCGACGGCGTGCCACTGTTCTTCCAACAGCGAGATGGCCACATCTTTCCCACGCTCAGGATATTGCACAAGTGTGAGTGTTCTTTTCTTTTTGCGTTTTTCGATTCATGTGCCGTTCCACACTTGGGTGGAAGGGAGTGTATTAATGGCCTCCAAGCATTCCGCATGACGTCATAGAGTTGACCGTCGTCTCTCTTTTTGGCGATGCGTTGAAAATCGTCGTTGATGCTGGTGAATCGGAATATCTTCTTGTGTTGGGGAACCAGGCTTTACGAAGAAAAAGAGTGGAAGGAAAACCTGACTGCTGTGTGTGTCGTCCTATTTATTCCGAACGTCACTCTTTACACCGTTCAATATCTTCTATGGACATCCACGCAAGTTTTTGTTTTTGCCTTGGTTTTTATCGCGAAGGATTCAGTCGTTCCGTTTCCTCATCGACCGTCAAGATGAAATTATTGTGTACACGCGAATTCGTAATTTTTTCACATTTGTTTGAGATTAGTCCGGCGTTGGAACATCCCACAACCCTCATTTATAAAACTAATTGTCAAACGTAGATCCTAACATGATGCCGACGATGAGAGTGGACAAGGGGGCCATCAGCTTTGTCATGAACGGAGCCAACATCATGTGCCAGGGCTTCACTTCGAAGGGGGGGAGAATAGACACACCGTTAGAGGCGGGAGCAGCCGTGGTGAGTGTATTTTCCATGTTAGTGCATACCACATACCACCAGCTGCGTTATTGTTTTGGGGTGTTTTTTTCCACTCTGCTTGCTAGAGCCAACGTCGGATCATATGGGTATACCGTAAGGTTGCGAGTCAGCGCACAGGGGTGCGATCGATTTTCAAAGCGTAATTTCTCCACAACCAGGAGGGTGCGAGCGCCAACTGATACTTCTCAGGAAAGTTCTGGATGAGATATTTCCAAAATTGCCCTTTTCGACAGTGGTAACCTCCTGGTTGTGGACAAATTACGCCTTGAAAATCGATCGCACCCCTGTGCGCTGACTCGCAACCTTACGGTACGCGAAGAGGGGCTGATGAGCACGTTGCAGAAGAAGTGGCTGCTAGTGGCTCGAACATACTCTCCGTGTTGGTGAACAATTTATGTAGAGCACAAAGTTATTTTGCAAGAACTCCCTTCACAGTCTGTCGTCGTTTCTTCAGAGTTATCGTGACACCCATATTCAAAAGCAAAAAAAGTTGTGGACACTCGTTTTGGTCTTCTACCCGAGAGTATTGGGGGCAATTTCGTTCTCTCGAGTTCCTCGTTTTCGCCAGGGACATGAGTCCGCTCTGGAACATGTTTTGAATGCCTCCTGCACCCCGCCACGTGTGCCCCCTTGTATCCTTCTGCCGCGATAGTGTATCCTGGCGGAGGGCAAGAAGGTAGCTCTGGCGGTGGGGCAGACCACAATGTCAACAGCAGATATGTGAGTTTGTTAGAATCGGGATCCCATGCATTGCTTCAGCTTCCTACTGCAGATGGCTTCGCCCTTACAATCCGGAGCCAAGCTATTCAACAAGACGGGGCGAAATTGTTTTCCTGTCAGTGACAGATGTTAAGAGAGCAAGGTTCGACTCGCAGCTGCACATCTGAGGACGACGGTTTCGATGAAGACTTGATGCTCGACCTCTAGAGGGTCGGATCATGATTTGGACGAGTATTCAGCTCTGTATGTGTGGTCAAGTTGTCTTCGATTGTGCTGCAAATACCATTAAGAAAGAGGCACGGAGTGCCCAGGGCGGTGTGGCCATCATCGTGCTCATCGTGCGTGTGAAATTAATCTGTTCGAGCCAAAGAGGAGGAGTCCAAACATCCCCAAGAAAAAGCTCTTCGCCTACCCTCGCGCCCAACGTAACTCACCATCCTGGGCAACATCTGAGTGCGTGTTGGCGTTTTTTCCCATCTGCTTTGCTCGCGGTGCGTTGTTGAATCAGCCAATCGGTGAACAAGGGCATCGGTGTGGACAACTTGCACTACCTGGGGGACGGGTTGTTTGGTACCAAGGAGTTGGATTGACTCCAGTGCCTTCTTGTTTGCTTCTTTAGGTTTGTTGGAGCCTGGCACTCCCGTGTAGAAAAGGTCCCTCTCGACAACTGTAGCATGCGATGTCTTCGCCATCAGTTCGGCGCCCCGAGAAGTCGTGACGTTCTGCTACCTTCGTCATCGAATCGTTGGGTGTTGGTGTTGCGAGCATGGTCTGGTCCGCTGCGGAAGGGGGAGTGATAGGTGGGCGGTGCGGTAGGCTCGGAATCCGGTTTTGAAGCGCCCTCCACACGATCAGCTGGGGGCAGGTTACACGCAGCCCTGCCACGAGTTTTTGGCAGAGCCATGCCTCCCGCATATGGCGACTGCCTACTTTGCAAGTCGTGACACGCGCTCTTTTGTGCCAGGTAGCAACCTACGTTTGGCTTAGGTTACGGTCAGGACGGAGACACGTTCTTCGTTTGCCACAGACCGCTGGAGTTCCTCTGAGGGCGTTGGACATCCAGCTATGAAAGGAACAGCCGCACGTGTTGCTCGCTGTCTAGCAACAGTGTCACCAACCAACGGCTGTTTCCTTCCACAGGCGGATACACACGGACACGTAATATTGTCTGGCTCGACACGCGAACATTTTTCTTGGTGCGGCGCTCCACCGAAAGTTTCCCCGCCGATTTCTGTTGTCGATTGTCACGAAGCACGGTTGGGTGTCCTGTGAATGAATGTAGATTTTTACAACCAAGTAAGGCAGCTACAGTGTATCGAAGTGGGAGATGCGTGCTCGATGATGGGCTGTGGCCGGCATTTCAGAATGTGGTGCCTCTATCGGAAGTCAAAGTTGTTGGTATCTGTTGTGCGGAGGAACACATGATTTCACGCTCTGTGTGCGTGGAATATGAAGAAGAAAATGATATTGATGCGTTTGCACGCATGAAAGTTAACGTGTTCTTCGTTAGAGTAGGAGCGCAGAACACAACGAGTAGATGATTAGGGATTTGAACCACACGTATTTCGTACGACAAACGAAACCTACCAACGTGTGTTTCCTTCCGCTAGCTCGACACGAAGGCGTAGTCTCGCTCGACACGCGAAGATTTTACTTGGTGTGGCGCCTCCGATCCAAGTTTCTCGTCCAGTTCTATTCCACTCGCTATGTAAAGGGATTTGAGTTCGTTGTACACGGATCTGGATCGTACAGCTTTTAGGGAAATATCATCGTATGACTATACCCACGGCGCGCAGGTCGTATAGCCCCCCCCCCCCCCCCCCCGGGTTTGGGTGGAACTGGGCCCCGAATAACGTTTCCACGGGGAAGTTTTTTGGGGGGGGTGGGTCCCT